>CAUDMG010003474.1:0-32500 GCA_958450375.1 Homarus gammarus
AGGTACCCTCTGACACTCCCAGGTACACCTCTGACACTCCCAGGTACACCTCTGACACTCCCAGGTACACCTCTGACACTCCCAGGTACACCTCTGACACTCCAGGTACACCTCTGACACTCCAGGTACACCTCCGACACTCCCAGGTACACCTCTGACACTCTCAGGTACACCTCTGACACTCCCAGGTACACCTCAGACACTCCCAGGTACACCTCTGACACTCCCAGGTACACCTCAGACACTCCCAGGTACACCTCAGACACTCCCAGGTACACCTCAGACACTCCCAGGTACACCTCAGACACTCCCAGGTACACCTCAGACACTCCCAGGTACACCTCTGACACTCCCAGGTACACCTCTGACACTCCCAGGTACACCCAGACACTCCCAGGTACACCTCTGACACTCCCAGGTACACCTCTGACACTCCCAGGTACACCTCCGACACTCCCAGGTACACCTCTGACACTCCCAGGTACACCTCTGACACTCCCAGGTACACCTCAGACACTCCCAGGTACACCTCTGACACTCCCAGGTACACCTCTGACACTCCCAGGTACACCTCAGACACTCCCAGGTACACCTCTGACACTCCCAGGTACACCTCCGACACTCCCAGGTACACCTCCGACACTCCCAGGTACACCTCCGACACTCCCAGGTACACCTCCGACACTCCCAGGTACACCTCCGACACTCCCAGGTACACCTCCGACACTCCCAGGTACACCTCTGACACTCCCAGGTACACCTCAGACACTCCCAGGTACACCTCAGACACTCCCAGGTACACCTCTGACACTCCCAGGTACACCTCTGACACTCCCAGGTACACCTCTGACACTCCCAGGTACACACCTGACACTCCCAGGTACACCCCAGACACTCCCAGGTACACCTCTGACACTTCCAGGTACACCTCTGACACTCCCAGGTACACCTCTGACACTCCCAGGTACACCCCAGACACTCCCAGGTACACCTCTGACACTCCAGGTACACCTCTGACACTCCCAGGTACACCTCTGACACTCCCAGGTACACCTCTGACACTCCCAGGTACACCTCTGACACTCCCAGGTACACCTCCGATCCTCCCAGGTACACCTCTGACACTCTCAGGTACACCTCTGACACTCCCAGGTACACCTCTGACACTCCCAGGTACACCTCAGACACTCCCAGGTACACCTCAGACACTCCCAGGTACACCTCAGTCTCTCCCAGGTACACCTCAGACTCTCCCAGGTACACCTCCGACACTCCCAGGTACACCTCCGACACTCCCAGGTACACCTCCGACACTCCCAGGTACACCTCCGACACTCCCAGGTACACCTCCGACACTCCCAGGTACACCTCCGACACCCCAGGTACACCTCCGACACTCCCAGGTACACCTCCGACACCCCCAGGTACACCTCCGACACCCCCAGGTACACCTCCGACACCCCCAGGTACACCTCCGACACTCCCAGGTACACCTCAGACACTCCCAGGTACACCTCTGACACTCCCAGGTGCACCGCTGACACTCCCAAGTACACCTCTGACACTCCCAGGTACACCTCTGACACTCCCAGGTACACACCTGACACTCCCAGGTACACCCCAGACACTCCCAGGTACACCTCTGACACTTTCAAGTACACCTCTGACACTCCCAGGTACACCTCTGACACTCCCAGGTACACCCCAGACACTCACCAGGTACTCCTCTGACACTCCCAGGTACACCTCAGACACTCCCAGGTACACCTCAGACACTCCCAGGTACACCTCAGACACTCCCACGTCCACCTCAGACACTCCCAGGTACACTCCAAACACTCCCAGGTACACCTCAGACACTCCCAGGTACACCTCTAATACGCCCAGGAACACCCCTGACACTCCCAGGTACACCCCTGACACTCCCAGGTACACCCCTGACACTCCCAGGTACACCCCTGACACTCCCAGGAAAACCTCCGACACTACCAGGTACATCTGACACTGCTAGGTACGCCTCTGACACTCCCTGGTACACCTCTGACACACCCAGGTACTCTTCTGACACTCCCTGGTACACACCTGACACTCCCAGGTACACCTCATACTCTCCCAGGTACACCACTGACACTCCCAGGTACACCTCTGACACTCCAAGGTACACCTCCGATACTCCCAGGTACACCTCCGATCCTCCCAGGTACACCTCTGACACTCTCAGGTACACCTCTGACACTCTCAGGTACACCTCTGACACTCCCAGGTACACCTCTGACACTCCAAGGTACACCTCAGACACTCCCAGGTACACCTCAGACACTCCCAGGTACACCTCAGACTCCCAGGTACACCTCAGACACTCCCAGGTACACCTCAGACACTCCCAGGTACACCTCCGACACTCCTAGGTGCACCTCAGACACTCCCAGGTACACCTCAGACACTCCCAGGTACACCCTGACACTCCCAGGTACACCCCTGACACTCCCAGGTACACCCCTGACACTCCCAGGTACACCTCTGACACACTCAGGTACACCTCTGACACTCCCAGGTACACCTCTGACACTCCCAGGTACACCTCTGACACTCTCAGGTACACCCCTGACACTCCAGGTACACCCTGACACTCCAGGTACACCTCTGACACTGCCAGGTACACCTCTGACACTCCCAGGTACACCTCTGACACTCCCAGGTACACCTCTGACACTCCCTGATACACCTCTGACACTCCCAGGTACACCCCAGACACTCCTAGGTACACCTCTGACACTCAAGTACACCTCTGACACACCCAGGTACACCTCAGACACTCCCAGGTACACCTCAGACACTCCCAGGTACACCTCAGACACTCCCAGGTACACCTCAGACACTCCCAGGTACACCTCAGACACTCCCAGGTACACCTCTGACACTCCCAGGTACACCTGATAAACTACCAGGTACACCTGAGACACTCCCAGGTACACCTGAGACACTCCCAGGTACACCTGAGACACTCCCAGGTACACCTCAGACACTCCCAGGTACACCTCTGACACTCCCAGGTACACCTCCGACACTCCCAGGTACACCTCCGACACTCCCAGGTACACCTCCGACACTCCCAGGTACACCTCCGACACTCCCAGGTACACCTCCGACACTCCCAGGTACACCTCCGACACTCCCAGGAACACCTCCGACACTCCCAGGTACACCTCCGACACTCCCAGGTACACCTCCGACACTCCCAGGTACACCTCTGACACTCCCAGGTACACCTCTGACACTCCCAGGTACACCTCTGACACTCCCAGGTACACCTCAGACACTCCCAGGTACACCTCAGACACTCCCAGGTACACCTCAGACACTCCCAGGTACACCTCAGACACTCCCAGGTACACCTCAGACACTCCCAGGTACACCTCAGACACTCCCAGGTACACCTCCGACACTCCCAGGTACACCTCCGACAATCCCAGGTACACCTCCGACACTCCCAGGAACACCTCCGACACCCCCAGGTATACCTCTGACACTCCCAGGTGCACCGCTGACACTCCCAGGTACACCTCTGACACTCCCAGGTACACACCTGACACTCCCAGGTACACCTCTGACACTCCTAGGTACACCCCAGACACTCCCAGGTACACCTCTGACACTTTCCAGTACACCTCTGACACTCCCAGGTACACCTATGACACTCCCAGGTACACCCCAGACACTCACCAGGTACTCCTCTGACACTCCCAGGTACACCTCAGACACTCCCAGGTACACCTCAGACACTCCCAGGTACACCTCAGACACTCCCACGTACACCTCAGACACTCCCACGTCCACCTCAGACACTCCCAGGTACACTCCAAACACTCCCAGGTACACCTCTGACACTCCCAGGTACACCTCTGACACTCCCAGGTACACCCCTGACACTCCCAGGTACACCCCTGACACTCCCAGGAAAACCTCCGACACTCCCAGGTACACCTCCGACACTACCAGGTACATCTGACACTGCTAGGTACGCCTCTGACACTCCCATGGTACACACCTGACACTCCCAGGTACACCTCATACACTCCCAGGTACACCACTGACACTCCCAGGTACACCTCTGACACTCCCAGGTACACCTCTGACACTCCCAGGTACACCTCCGATACTCCCAGGTACACCTCTGACACTCTCAGGTACACCTCTGACACTCCCAGGTACACCTCAGTCTCTCCCAGGTACACCTCAGACACTCCCAGGTACACCTCAGACACTCCCAGGTACACCTCAGTCTCTCCCAGGTACACCTCAGACTCTCCCAGGTACACCTCAGACACTCCCAGGTATACCTCAGACACTCCAAGTCGCACACATGACTCTCCAAGTATCACCCCTGACACTCCCAGGTACACCTCTGACACTCCCAGGTACACCTCTGACACTCCCAGGTACACCTCTGACACTCCCAGGTACACCTCCGATCCTCCCAGGTACACCTCTGACACTCTCAGGTACACCTCTGACACTCTCAGGTACACCTCAGACACTCCCAGGTACACCTCACACACTCCCAGGTACACCTCAGACACTCCCAGGTACACCTCCGACACTCCCAGGTACACCTCCGACACTCCCAGGTACACCTCCGACACTCCCAGGTACACCTCCGACACTCCCAGGTACACCTCCGACACTCCCAGGTACACCTCCGACACTCCCAGGTACACCTCCGACACTCCCAGGTACACCTCCGACACCCCAGGTACACCTCCGACACCCCCAGGTACACCTCCGACACTCCCAGGTACACCTCAGACACTCCCATGTACACCTCTGACACTCCCAGGTGCACCGCTGACACTCCCAAGTACACCTCTGACACTCCCAGGTACACACCTGACACTCCCAGGTACACCTCAGACACTCCCAGGTACACCTCTGACACTTTCAAGTACACCTCTGACAGGAAGATTCTCGATGTATAGGGGCGTCGTTTCCCCGTTCTTAGTTCTCCGTTCGCATCGAAGTACGGGATCAGCACTTACAACCGAGTTGGGAGAGGTGGGCGAGAAAACATGTGTAACTAAGGGCCGTGAGAGGGATTGATTTAGGGGGGAAGAGGAGGGCGGTGGGAGATGCGAGATCCTGGTGGAAAATAAGAAGGTTAGTACTGTGGCACGAGAGTGGCGGGTCTATATTCGTCTTCCTTCTCATCTCTATATCAGTAGGCTTATTTTGTCTATTTCTTATATCTTAGTTGGTTGCCTTCTAGCCTGAGTACTTTCTGGGTCTCTGCGATTCAGCGTGGAGCGGCGTTGCTGTGATCGTCTTGAGTTCGTCTGCTATAGTCTTGGTGGCTCGCGGGCAGGAGGCGGGAGGTGGTGCGCTTACTCGATTTGCGTAGCTTAGCTCGGGAGTCTTATTGCCTTAGTCGAGATTCGGTAATTGTTACTAGTCCCTTTCAGTGAACCATACAGCCGGTGAACCATACAGCCAGTGAACCATACAGCCGGTGAACCATACAGTCAGTGAACCACACAGTGAACCATACAGCCAGTGAACCATACAGCCAGTGAACCATACAGCACTCACCGACGGGAAGGCGACTCGCAATAAATTGTTAAATATTCCGTTAATATTTACCATCTGACAACTAATCTCTCTCTCTCTCTCTCTCGCTCTCTCTTTCTCTCTCTCTCTTTCTCTCTCTCTCTCTCTCTCTCTCTCCCCTGAAGTACTAGTATAGGAGAGGGAGAGGAGAGGCGACAGGTTGGCTGGGGTGTATAAGTAAAGGGGTGAGCGTCATCATAAAGGCTTGAATTGTTTATATATCGATCGTCTTTTGTTTATTAGGGGGATGCGCCTCGGTCAGGTCAGAGCCGACTGAGTTAAAGTTGAAATAAAATGGAGACTAGATTAACGTGTAAACTTACGTCAATTAAAGTGAACTGAGGTAAACTTTTATTAACTGGAGACTAGATTTACGTGTAAACTTTGGTAAATTAATTAAGGTAAATGTAAAAGATATATTAATTAAGGTAGAGATAAAATGAATTGAGGTCAAATGAAGAACAACTTTAGGTAAATGTTAAGGTAAACGAAGGTAAATTTATAGTCAGAATTAAGAAAGGTTTAGACAGGTTGAGGGTAATAAACTGTACTTCACTGGAGCGAGGAGCCAGCACACACACACACGCACCCACACACGCACACACGCACACACACACGTCGGGAATTAATATTTTTCGATTATCTTCACCGATAAAATTACCCACATTATTAGTTGTTCAAGGTGGGGCAGGGATTTGAAGTAGAGGGAAAATGTGGGTAAGACTTAAAAAAAAAAAATAACCTTACGTAACGTTTCCTAACTTATAAAAATGTTAAGAGTCACTTTTGAGTTTATGGATCCATCCTCATCTGAACACCGAAAACAACACCAACGCATACTAAAAACGAGAAAACATCATCACCTACTAAACACCGAAAACATGAATAAGGTAAATTTTTTAACATAGGATTTTTAAAGGTTAGGACAAGTTAGATCAATGTTTGAAAAGTTTGTTTAGTATTTCTATTTTATCTATTTTTTTTATTTTACTCCACACTTCCCCTTTACTAATCCCTGCCCACTTTGAACAAGTAATATTGTCGATAATTTTATCGGTTAAGATTCTCGAAAAATATACATTTTCGACGGAAACGCTATAGAATAAATAATTTGTATTTATTTTTTTCTCTTTCTCCCTATATAAGCCTCAATATATAATTAATTGTTGGCAACTTCTAAATATTTACCGATATTTGAAGCATAATGTGTTGTCTAATGGTAGACCCTGCTGCCATATGGCATCACGAAAATTGTGATCAAGTCCCAGGCTGCTGAGCTGATTTTCTGCCTCATTTACACACAATGGACGAGTTGTCGGTTCTGGTAAACACAAAAATATACTCTGCCACGTCCGTAGAATGATACGGTGTATATAATTTGTAATAAAAGTTTAAAAGTCCTGCTATAATAGTCGAGATTAGTTTATTTCTCTAGAAACAGGGCAGCCGTTTGCAGTGACGCCACCACCTTCCCTGCAGACATCTCACGGATGGAGATACGAGTCAATGTAGAAGTAATGACATTGTCTGGTCTTTGTTTAGAGAATCCCTGATGCTCGGTAAACATGACAACATAGTGCTGTTATTGTTTTGATGAACCACTGGGATATATCATCATTTATATTAATTAATGGGTGAAATTTTACTTTAACTACCGTAAGTATTTGGAGGCTTAGATTCGAGATAGGTTATAGTGGGTAAATTTTAAGTTTTGGTCATCCCTGTACCTAGACATGCAGACTATGTTTTTCTGGTGGTCTTCGATGTTATGAACGATTTAGACCTTAATTTCTATCGGAAATGACTAGTTTTAAGTCACTACACCTCCCCCCTTACCAATGTATGTTAAGCTAACCTTATAACTCATCATACCCTAACCTAACCTAACCTAACCTAACATATGATCTGTATTTTCTTATGCGATCGAAAAATGTTTCGCGACAGAAATCCTGTAGAGATAATTTGTCTCATTGTTTAAAGTACTTAATTCCCTAGTTAAAATCTTAGGTTCCCCAGATGACCAAAACCTAAATAATACCAATATTATTTGGAATGTTTATACAATTAAATTTGTAGTAGGGGCAGTAAATATCCTTTGAATTAGTTAATGTGTTTAGTAATATTTATATATTCAATACAGCATTACTGTGTTGCACAGTAAAACACAATTAATTATCAAATAATATTTACAGAGCCAAGAAGGTTGGACAATTACTCCCAGTGTTCATCAAGGCAGATGAAAGAAATTTACCAAATCAGATGTGTTTATGAGTGTAGAGTATTATCAAGAACTCCGCCATCCAGCTGTGGAGTACGTTAAATTACGTCTGTGATCTGATCATCTCAAGCCCATCCCCTGGCAGTGGCGTAGCTAGAGTGTGTGCCGCCCGGGGCGGCCCTTGAGTTTGCCGCCGCCCCCCCCCCCCCCCCGTGCCCCCACAAAAAATACATATTGCACAGTGACTCACTCTTATATATATATATATATATATATATATATATATATATATATATATATATATATATATATATATTAAATAGTTTGTGTACCATTATAATATTACTGTACTTTCACATACTCAAATATAGTATGCTTTAAATACACACCAAACATACTTAAACTTTATAAGTAACAGTTAAACAAAAAGCAAAAACGACATATAGGATAGGGAAAAAAGTAAAAAAAGTGTAAAAAATTAGGACCATCTTTATTTCTGAAATGAAAACCACAACTTTCTACTAAGTAACTTTTCTTGTTTTTTTGTTGGCAAATTCTTCAATGACATTGTCAAAAACTATTTCATCTGTCAATTGTCGCTCTATAGACAGTATGGCAAGATTTCTCAGCCACAAGGTGCTCATAGTAGATCTTAAGTAATTCTTGATTAGTTTTAGTTTCGAAAAACTCCTCTCACAGGTAGCAACACTAACAGCAATTGTGAGGAAAATCCTCAGCATTATTACTATATTTGGAACCGAGATCCCAAGGTTATACTTTTGAATAAACTGCAAAAGTTCAAGGGGGCCTTCTTTCCACGTCTGTATTCTGTCTTTAATAGTTATAGCAGCAACAGCAACAAAATGCTGAAGTCTTTTTCTCTCAACGAGGAACTCCTCTTTATCAATGTCGTCGTGATCGTGATCTATTTGACACTCATATTTATCATCCAAAAGATTCAATGGGGTAAGGAAGGCATATTTCTCAGCAAGTTCATGAAGCTGTTGAAATCTCAAAGTTATTTCCTGGATCACTCTGTCCAGCGAAGAAAACATTTCTCTCCTCAATTCAATGTCGTATGGCAATTCAGCATCTCGTGATCCTTCACCAAACATTTGTTTCTTCTTTTTGGGTCGACGCTGACGCTCCATACTATCCCCAGATCATTGCAAATTTCTTTGGCATAGTTAACTCCATTACTCACTAGCTTGTCCCTGTTTTCAACTAGAAATGTTTCTAATGCCCTAACCAATAATTAACCACAGAGAAGAACAGTATATTTTACCCTCAACTATTTAATTATGTCCTTAACTTTTGAAAGCCCTTACTGTTGTCAGACAAAAGCCACCCCGATCAAAGTAGGGGGCTTTTGTCTGGGTGGCTTTCGTCTGGGGGGCTTTTGTCTGGGTGGCTTTTGTCGGGGGGGCTTTTGTCTGTACCCCAGTGAGGATAGTGTCTTAGTATAAAATCGCAATGCTGTGAAACAAAATCTTAATATTTAATCTCATTACCGCAGCAAAAGTCACATCAATATTTTTTAACCAATACTTTAATATTTCTTACCTTATAGTATTATGTCTTCCAACGAAGTAAATAACTGGATCGAAAATACAAGAGAACTTAAAAGTCGTCTAGCCTCCCCTAGTCTTGTCACGATGGAGACTTGTGCAGAACTGAAGTGAATTGCTTGTAACTGGTGGATTGGTCGGCTGTACATGAACTGATATGACCCGAGACTGCATGGTTTTGCAGCTACTGGAGACGTTAATCCTTCCCTTTGTATCGGCGGCAAGTTAATCCTCGTCGTGTCTGACCTAACACCTGACCCACACCACATGAGCTCACTGGCGTACTTGTTTGAAGTTGTTTCCTTAATCCTCAACAGGTTACAGGTTGTGTGTGTGGCGGGGGGGGGGGGGGGGGGGCGCATAGCAAGGGTGTAGCTCATGACGTGGCTGTGATGATGTGGGTCAGGTGTTAGGTCAGACACGACAAGGATTAACTTGCCGCCGATACAAAGGGATGGATTAACGTCTCCAGTAGCTGCAGATATGGGTGATGAGCAGACCCAAACGTGCCGCCCCCCAAAAGTGCCGCCCGGGGCGGGCCGCCCCCCCCCCCCCCCCCCACCCCGCCCCCCCTAGCTACGCTAGTGTCCCCTGGACGTCCCCAGTCCTTCCACAACATTAAATATAGACATCAGTGACGAAAACTTACATTTTCCAGACATGAAATAGAGAACAGTGATGAAAACTTCCATGTTGGAGTTATCGGTCTTTTGCATCATTCTGGCACCCAACAAGTATATACACACGATGATACTTGAGCAGTAACTTATTTTAACCTAAAAATAAGGCATGCCTGTGTATATCAACATTGTATATGGCCACAAGTCCTGTATTTCTGGTGGTAACAACACATACACCACAGCTGGCTGGCTCCTGGCTCCCGCTCTGTGGCTCCAACTAGTCAGTGACGTCACAACCATTCACAGTGCTTTTTGCAGTCAAGTAACTTTTTAGCTACTTTAAACCTTTTTTTTTACACTTTTTTGGCCCAATTAATATGAGAATATCATTACCATAGTGAATTTAAGCGTTTTCTTCACCCATTGACCCGCCATCTTACGAGAAAATTCCGACCTACAACTTGTCCATTACAGGGTCTCAGTTGTTTCTCTTTGACAACATAACATATATATATCGTTTCACTCTTGATCTTTTTTTCTTTTTTTTTGTAATTATTTATGGTTATTACTATTAATATTAATAATAATAATATATTATTATTATTATTATTATTTTTATTATTATTATTATTATTATTATTATTATTATTATTATTATTAATATTATTATTATTTTTATTTTTATTTTTTTTATTATTATTAATATTATTATTATTTTTTATTTTATTTTTATTATTATTATTATTATTATTATTATTGTTTTCATTATTATTATCTTTATTTTATTTTTATTATTATTATTATTATTATTATTATTATTATTATTATTATTATTATTATTAGAGGGTATTATTATTATAATTATTTTTATTATTATTATTATTATGTATTATATTATTATTATTATTATTATTATTATTATTATTATTATTATTATTATGTATTATTATTATTATTATTATTATGTATTATTATTATTATTATTATTATTATTATTATTATTATTATGTATTATTATTATTATTATTATTATTATTATTTTTATTTTGTATTATTATTATTATTATTATTATTATTATTATTATTATTTTGTATTATTATTATTATTATTATTATTATTATTATTATTATTATTATTAACCCTTTCGCCACGTTTTTCCACGCACTTGCCATTTTATTCTGGCTACCGCCAGACGATTTTATTCAGCTTGGGTGACCTCCCGCTGCGAAAGGGTTAAAAATACAAGTTGATAAAAATAATAATAACAATAAAGTGGTGAAATTATTACTTTGAGGTTATAGTACATAGTATTGAACACACTCACAAGGTCCGGCAGAGAGGTTGAAGACGACGGTGGTATAATGAGAGAGAGAGAGAGAGAGAGAGAGAGAGAGAGAGAGAGAGAGAGAGAGAGAGCTAATCGAACCAGCTAGTCAGTCAGTCAGTTAAGCCAGTTATTCAGTCAATTATTTAGTCAGTTAGTCAGTTATTTAGTAAGCCAGTTAGTCAGTCAGTTATTTGTCAGTTATTTAGTAAGCCAGTTAGTCAGTCAGTTATTTGGTAAGCCAGTTAGTCAGTTATTTAGTAATTCAGTTAGCCTGCTATTTAGTTAGCTATTTAGTAAGCTAGTTAGTCAGTTAATTAGTCTGTTTTAGTGAGCCATATTGTTATTTGGTCAGTTATCTAGTAATTCAGTTAGTTATTTAATAAACCAGTTATCTAGTCCACCAGTTAGTCAGTTCTTACTTAATTCAGTGTTACTTTAGATTGATACAATATCACTTGGTTTAATGTAATGTTGTATTATTTTATTTTGATGCAATATACTGTATATCACATGGATGTGTTGACTGCAGGACTTAGAGAGTTGATGAACGGTTCACAGGTAATTAGTTACGGGAGTTCAGCCGCCACAGGTAAAAATGTTAATTGATGTTTGTAGTGGAACAGCTGCGTTTGTTTTGATGATTGGCCTTTGTGAGGGTAAGGCTGAAATAACCCGTTTTTTGTTAATAAAGTCAATAGGTATTAGTTTTTTAAGTGTCCAATTACCTGAGTTGCTATTTGTTATTAGGGAACAATTTGGGTTTTGACAGATGATATTGAGAATGAAAATAGGAAATTTGTTTAGATGCATTAATTAGCACAAGGTTCGGTACCAATTAAGGTAAAGTAATTTCTGTGTCGTTATAGTACTAATACAGGGACAGGTTTAGGCACGAAGTGTAGGTGAGAGTGACAGTGGGCCCCACACTGTACAGTAAGTCTCCGGTACACAGGGAGGCAGTGTACTCAACCGTCCTGACTTTCTCAGCTTATAAAGTTTGGTATCCATTTCCAGCTGGATGGACTGGGAGTGCCCTGGGGTAGAGACGGTGATCCCTGGGTCAGAAAACAAGAAGTATCCACTTGGCCGCTGCCCCCCAGAGTACAGGTACAGTACAGTGATGTCTTTATGATGAGAATATCAGGCCGTATATAAGCGTGATACAGGTGAGGCCTTGAGCTTGACGGAACAAACTACCTCACCTAGTTAGTTACATATAATAATGACGTAAACCACTTGATAATAATCTCCAGCAAACACTGTTAAACACAATTGATGCCTGTACAGTACAGTACAGTACAGTACAGTACACTCAGTATTTGTCACTAACTTTATCTTTGTGTAAGTCATAAGGTGTCCTGTGTGTTATTTCTTTGTTCCCATACATAAGGTCTCAGTATTGAAAACAGATTTAAGGCTTTTTTTTTAGGTGACGGTATTTTTTATGTCTCGTAGTTTCGTTCACTTGGTTTAGTTTAGGAAATATAATGTTCAGTACCGAATTGAACTGTTAATCAAGGGAGGAGTGTTGATGTGTTATAATGGTCACCTGGGGGTGTCCGTGTTTACGGTCAGATTACATTAGTCAGGTAACACTTAAGTGTAAAATTTGAAGATAAATATTTTTCACGTGTAATATCTTACTAGTATGATTCTACAAATACATGTATTTTTTTTATTCTTACACTGTTATGTGTAAGTCCTCGGTAGTACAGGAGCTGTATATACCACCTGTGATCTGATATACTACTTATATGATTGGCAACTGTCATATGTTTTGTCACCCACATGATCAACAATGCTCTACCTGCCTCACGATCAGTCAAGGTGAGTGTTGATATATACAGACCGAGGAACAGGAGAGTAGTACTGATATAATGTATGGCTGTTGGTATTGTGTATGATATAGTTGAATAGAACAGCACTTATCCGATATATTAGGATCACATTCAGTCACATTATGCTCCTTGAGAATATAGAAGAGACGTGAGCACTTCTGGAGCGCCACTTAACTACTGCCTCATAAACATTTAATTGGACTCAGCGAGATACCTTGTGGTACCCCAAAGGAAAATTAACGTTTTTCTTTCCTTTTTTTTTTCGGTTTAGAGAGTTACAACAAACCAATGATAGTTGGTGTAAGAGGACCAATAGAAGAATGGTCACCGACGGCTCTGGACTTCATACCTCTCGAATTCTTCCTCTGGGATCACCTAAAATCTGTCGTCTACCAAGATCGTCCCAAAACCATTTAGGTGACCCCAGGTGTGAGGGCCAGAGACCTCGGAGACCATTCTATTGGTCCTCTTAGACCAATCTTCATTGATTTGTTATGATTCTCTAACCCCGAAAAAAAGAAGAGAAAACTATAAATTCCTATGGTGCGCCCCATGACTCCTCCCCCCCCTAAAGTGTGTATGTTTGGAGGGGGGGGGGGGGGGTCAGCCTGCTCTACTTGCAAGCGAGTCGTCTCGGGTTCGATTCCCATGCTTAGTAAAACTATGGCCAAGATACATTACGTCATTTACGTCTGGCTGTTAATCAATTTGCGGATGAGTTCGGTGTAGCCAGTGCAGTTGGCTAGCTGTCCGGTCTTCCTGGATTATATAGCTCGTTAGTCTAGGGTGTGGTTGTTGTGTTGTTGACAGCTTCTACACCTTGAACAAATTCACGTCTATTATAAGGCCGGTCAGCCTGGAACTGGAGGGTCAGCCTTTATTTTAGTGTGGGTGTGTGGGTGTAGGGGTGTGGGTGTAGGGGTGTGGGTGTAGGGGTGTGTGGGTGTAGGGGTGTGGGTGTAGGGGTGTGTGGGTGTAGGGGTGTGTGTGTAGGGGTGTGTGGGTGTAGGGGTGTGGGTGTAGGGGTGTGTGGGTGTAGGGGTGTGGGTGTAGGGGTGTGTGGGTGTAGGGATGTGTGGGTGTAGGGGTGTGGGTGTAGGGGTGTGGGTGTATGGGTGTGTGGGTGTATGGGTGTGGGTGTGGGTGTGAGGGTGTAGGTGTAGGAGTGTGGGTGTAGGGGTGTGGGTGTAGAGGTGTGGGTGTAGGGGTGTGGGTGTAGGGGTGTGGGTGTAGGGGTGTGGGTGTAGGGGTGTGGGCGTAGGGGTGTGGGTGTAGGGGTGTAGAGGTGTGTGGGTATAGGGGTGTGGGTGTATGGGTGTGTGGGTGTTGGGGTTTATGGGTGTGTGGGTGTACGGGTGTGTGGGTGTAGGGGTTTGTGGGTGTGTGGGTGTAGGGTGTGGGTGTATGGGTGTGGGAGTAGGTATGGGTGTGGGTGTAAGGGTGTAGGTGTAGGAGTGTGGGTGTAGGGGTGTGGGTGTAGAGGTGTGGGTGTATGGGTGTGGGTGTAGGGGTGTGGGTGTAGTGGTGTGGGTGTCTGGGTGCAGGGGTGTGGGTGTAGGGGCGTATGGTTGTGTGGGTGTAGGGGTGTGTGGGTGTAGGGGTGTGGGTGTAGGGGTGTGGGTGTTTGTGTAGAGGTGTGGGTGTATGGGTGTGGGTGTAGGGGTGTGTGGGTGTAGGGGTGTGGTGTGTAGGGGTGTGTGGGTGTAGGGGTGTGGGTGTAGGGGTGTGTGGGTGTAGGTGTGGGTGTAAGGGTGTGGGTGTAGGGGTGTGTGGGTGTAGGGGTGTGTGGGTGTATGGGTGTGGGTGTAGGTGTAGGGGTGTAGGGGTGTAGTGGTGTAGGTGTAGAGGTGTGGGTATATGGGTGTGGGTGTAGTGGTGTGGGTGTCTGGGTGTAGGGGTGTGGGTGTAGGGGTGTATGGTTGTATGGGTGTGTGGGTGTAGGGGTGTGTGGGTGTAGGGGTGTGGGTGTAGGGGTGTGGGTGTGTTTGTGTAGAGGTGTGGGTGTATGGGTGTGGGTGTAGGGGTGTGTGGGTGTAGGGGTGTGGGTGTAGGGGTGTGTGGGTGTAGGGGTGTGAGTGTGCAGGAGAGTGGGCGTGTGAGTGTGGGCGTGCAGGCAGGGGGAGGCTGGGAACTTGGTATTCAATTATCAGCCTCTCCTTTGACGGCAAATTAGTCCTATTGATCTTGGGGCTAATATATCCGTGCCTGGGAGTCTTAGTGTAGGAGTCTTAGTGTAGGAGTCTTAGTGTGGGAGTCTTAGTGTAGGAGTCTTAGCGTGGTGGTCTTAGTGTAGGAATCATAGTGTAGGAGACATAGTGTAGTAGTCTTTGTGTATGAGTCTTAGTGTAGGAGTCTTAGCGTGGTGGTCTTAGTGTAGGAATCATAGTGTAGGAGACATAGTGTAGTAGTCTTTGTGTATGAGTCTTAGTGTAGGAGTCTTAATGAGGGACTCTTAGTGCGGGAGCCTTAGTGTGGTAGTCTTAATGTGGGAATCTTAGTGTGAGAGTCTTCGTGTGGGAGTCTTAGTGCGGGAGCCTTAGTGTGGGAGTCTTAGTATCAAAGGGTTAAATCATCATCATCATCATCATCATCATCATCATCATCATCATCCTCATCATCATCATCATCATCAAAGGGTTAAAATTATCATAGAAGGAAACATTAATAAGTTATGTAACTATATAATTAAATCTCAAAATAAAAACGATCCCAAACTATTAAAAAAAGCACATGATCAAGGCAGCAATCATGGAACTCACGTAAGAATGTAAACAAACTCTTCCTCAAGGGGCAACGAACCTAATGAAGACTAATGTAAGGCATTTTGTAGCCCTTTTTGGCCTCGACCACTCCACCAAAGGGAGACTCCTCGAGGAATGTATTCAATCTTTTACCTTTTAAGTCTCTCTCTTTTATCGAGGTTAGAATAAAGTAGAATGAGATTTTATTTTCCTTCGTTTTTGGTGAATCCAATTTAACTTTCTTGTGGCTGAGTGAAACAAAAACGTCAACAGATTACTTACTCTTAAGAGGCGGATTATTTTCACGAACGGTTAGGCTCTTACTCACCATCTTGGCAGCTGGTCCAGTAGTGAACTAGTGTTGTGGTGAACATGTAGTACTAGTGTTGTGGTGAACAGGTAGTACTAGTAGTGTGGTGAACAGGTAGTACTAGTGTTGTGGTGAACATGTAGTACTAGTGTTGTGGTGAACAGGTAGTACTAGTGTTGTGGTGAACAGGTAGTACTAGTGTTGTGGTGAACAGGTAGTACTAGTGTTGTGGTGAACATGTAGTACTAGTGTTGTGGTGAACATGTAGTACTAGTGTTGTGGTGAACAGGTAGTACTAGTGTTGTGGTGAACATGTAGTACTAGTGTTGTGGTGAACATGTAGTACTAGTGTTGTGGTGAACATGTAGTACTAGTGTTGTGGTGAACAGGTAGTACTAGTGTTGTGGTGAACATGTAGTACTAGTGTTGTGGTGAACAGGTAGTACTAGTGTTGTGGTGAACAGGTAGTACTAGTGTTGTGGTGAACATGTAGTACAAGTGTTGTGGTGAACATGTAGTACTAGTGTTGTGGTAAACAGGTAGTACTAGTGTTGTGGTGAACAGGTAGTACTAGTATTGTGGTGAACATGTAGTACTTGTGTTGTGGTGAACATGTGGTGCTAGTGTTGTGGTGAACATGTAGTACTAGTGTTGTGGTGAACATGTAGTACTAGTGTTGTGGTGAACAGGTAGTACTAGTGTTGTGGTGAACAGGTAATACTAGTGTTGTGGTGAACATGTAGTACTAGTGTTGTGGTGAACAGGTTGTACTAGTGTTGTGGTGAACAGGTAGTACAAGTGTTGTGGTGAACATGTAGTACTAGTGTTGTGGTGAACAGGTAGTACTAGTGTTGTGGTGAACAGGTAGTACAAGTGTTGTGGTGAACAGGTAGTCCTAGTGTTGTGGTGAACAGGTAGTACAAGTGTTGTGGTGAACAGGTAGTACTAGTGTTGTGGTGAACATGTAGTACTAGTGTTGTGGTGAACATGTAGTACTAGTGTTGTGGTGAACAGGTAGTACTAGTGTTGTGGTGAACAGGTAGTACTAGTGTTGTGGTGAACATGTAGTACTAGTGTTGTGGTGAACATGTAGTACTAGTGTTGTGGTGAACAGGTAGTACTAGTGTTGTGGTGAACAGGTAGTACTAGTGTTGTGGTGAACATGTAGTACTAGTGTTGTGGTGAACAGGTAGTACTAGTGTTGTGGTGAACAGGTAGTACTAGTGTTGTGGTGAACAGGTAGTACAAGTGTTGTGGTGAACATGTAGTACTAGTGTTGTGGTGAACATGTAGTACTAGTAGGCTTTACCTTTCTACACTACCCTAGAGCTCTTTTTAGTCTTACCACCACGAGAGCATTAGCAGGATTTTAATGGTACCATGTCCGAGTGCCTCCAAGATCAAAGGTTTGGGCGGTGTGGGTGGGTGGATGGGTGGTTAAGTGAGTGGGGTGGGTGGGTGGGTGGGTAGGTGGTTAAGTGAGTGAGTGGGTGGGTGGGATGGATGGGTAGGTGGTTAAGTAACTGGGGTGGGTGGGTGGATGGGTGGTTAAGTGAGTGGGGTGGGTGGGTGGGTGGGTAAGTGGTTAAGTGAGTGAGTGGGTGGGTGGGATGGATGGGTAGGTGGTTAAGTAACTGGGGTGGGTGGGTGGATGGGTGGTTAAGTGAGTGGGGTGGGTGGGTGGGTGGGTAAGTGGTTAAGTGAGTGAGTGGGTGGGTGGGATGGATGGGTAGGTGGTTAAGTAACTGGGGTGGGTGGGTGGATGGGTGGTTAAGTGAGTGGGGTGGGTGAGTGGATGAGTGTTTTTTTTTTTTAGAGAAAGGATGGGTGAAAGAAGATTAGAGGTGGGGGAAGGAAGTTATAGTTCGGATATTGAAGAAGTTTAGGAGGAGGTAAGAGAGGGCGGGCTGACCGCCTAGCTAAGCTAATAGTGTGTTAGGGTTGTGTCATGGGTTAGTTATTGTCTGTCGGTACAGGCACTAGACATCCTACCCTGCCCCATATATTGGCGTTTTAAGGGCCTTATTTCATATTTCGCCGACCCTGCTGGCGGATGCTGGTCTAGGGAGGTTGTCTATTGTCTGGCCGTGTAGATCGGGGGTGGTAATGAACCTTTAGAGATTTGGTAACTTTTTGGGAACCATGTATGGTTGTGGTCGTTATCTGGTGGGAGTCTTTGAAGGAGTTCTTGCTCTGATCTGTCTATCTTTTGCTAGACTCTGCTGGCCAGGGTGTGCAGCTGCTGGTTGACGGGTTTCATTCTCAGGTCTTTTATGTATCTCGGCTGTGGTTCTGGTGAAGGGGTATCTTTCGCCTGTGACGAATCTTAGGGCTTCATTCTGAACCACATGTAATTTTAATATTTGAGTGGTGCTCATAGTATGAAGAGGTACTGCTGGGTAAGTTAATATCGGTGTGATAAATGATGTCACCAGGCGGAGTTTTATTTTCTCAGGAAGCTCTTTAAAGCAGTACAGTTTTCTCAGATCTCTTTTTGCTTTTTCCTTCCTGGTGAGGACCTGATGGGAGTAACCTGTCGTGGTTATTTGCAGGCCCAGGAGGGTGCCTCTGCTATTGTATTCTATCTGGGCATTATTGGTTACTAGTGGATGGGTTTTCCTTCTGCATAAGGGTATCACTGTGAATTTCAGGAGACTGGTTTGGATTTCCCACTGTTTTTCGTAACTATTTACCCTTTCTAATTCCCTCCTGGTGTTGTCGGCCTGTAGCATTCACCATTTTCCTTGATGAGTTGTTATTTTAGTGATGTCATCTACAAACATATTATCTTCGTTACCAATTCTAGTGGATGGGTGGGTGGGTAGGTGGTTAAGTGACTGGGGTGGGTGAGTGGATGGGTGGGTGGGTAGGTGGTTAAGTGACTGGGGTGGGTGAGTGGATGGGTGGGTGGGTAGATGGTTAAGTGACTGGGGTGGGTGAGTGGATGGGTGGTTGGGTAGGTGGTTAAGTGACTGGGGTGGTTGAGTGGATGGGTGGGTGGGTAGGTGGTTAAGTGACTGGGGTGGGTGAGTGGATGGGTGGTTGGGTAGATGGTTAAGTGACTGGGGTGGGTGAGTGGATGGGTGGGTGGGTAGGTGGTTAAGTGACTGGGTGGGTGGGTAGGTGGTTAAGTGACTGGGGTGGGTGAGTGGATGGGTTGGTGGGTAGATAGTTAAGTGACTGAGGTGGGTGAGTGGATGGGTGGGTGGGTAGATGGTTAAGTGACTGGGGTGGGTGAGTGGATGGGTGGGTGGGTAGGTGGTTAAGTGACTGAGGTGGGTGAGTGGATGGGTGGGTGGGTAGATGGTTAAGTGACTGGGGTGGGTGAGTGGATGGGTGGGTGGGTAGGTGGTTAAGTGACTGGGTTGGGTGAGTGGATGGGTGGGTGGGTAGGTGGTTAAGTGACTGGGGTGTGTGAGTGGATGGGTGGGTGGGTAGATGGTTAAGTGACTGGGGTGGGTGAGTGGATGGGTGGTTGGGTAGGTGGTTAAGTGACTGGGGTGGTTGAGTGGATGGGTGGGTGGGTAGGTGGTTAAGTGACTGGGGTGGGTGAGTGGATGGGTGGTTGGGTAGATGGTTAAGTGACTGGGGTGGGTGAGTGGATGGGTGGGTGGGTAGGTGGTTAAGTGACTGGGGTTGGGTGAGTGGATGGGTGGGTGGGTAGGTGGTTAAGTGACTGGGGTGGGTGAGTGGATGGGTGGTTGGGTAGGTGGTTAAGTGACTGGGGTGGGTGAGTGGATGGGTGGTTGGGTAGGTGGTTAAGTGACTGGGGTGGGTGAGTGGATGGGTGGTTGGGTAGGTGGTTAAGTGACTGGGGTGGGTGAGTGGATGGGTGGTTCGGTAGGTGGTTAAGTGACTGGGGTGGGTGAGTGGATGGGTGGGTGGGTAGGTGGTTAAGTGACTGGGGTGGGTGAGTGGAGGAGTGGGTGGGTAGGTGGTTAAGTGACTGGGGTGGGTGAGTGGATGGGTGGTTGGGTAGGTGGTTAAGTGACTGGGGTTGGGTGAGTGGATGGGTGGTTGGGTAGGTGGTTAAGTGACTGGGGTGGGTGAGTGGATGGGTGGGTGGGAAGGTGGTTAAGTGACTGGGGTGGGTGAGTGGATGGGTGGGTGGGTAGGTGGTTAAGTGACTGGGGTGGGTGAGTGGATGGGTGGGTGGGTAGGTGGTTAAGTGACTGGGGTGGGTGAGTGGAGGAGTGGGTGGGTAGGTGGTTAAGTGACTGGGGTGGGTGAGTGGATGGGTGGTTGGGTAGGTGGTTAAGTGACTGGGGTTGGGTGAGTGGATGGGTGGTTGGGTAGGTGGTTAAGTGACTGGGGTGGGTGAGTGGATGGGTGGGTGGGTAGGTGGTTAAGTGACTGGGGTGGGTGAGTGGATGGGTGGGTGGGTAGGTGGTTAAGTGACTGGGGTGAGTGAGTGGATGGGTGGGTGGGTAGGTGGTTAAGTGACTGGGGTGGGTGAGTGGCTAATTAAAGACAGAGTTCGTAACCCCACAGCCCCGCTCCGCCCCGCCCCTCCCCGCTCGGCCCCGCTGTGTTCATATGTGTGGATTAGTGGAGATAGTACACTGGATTATCTCCTTCAGAATCCCAGGACGAGAGAGAGAGAGAGAGAGAGAGAGAGAGAGAGAGAGAGAGAGAGAGACTGTCTAGGGTGATGTGGTAACAACTGATCATATCCGACCAATAACTCTGTGGTAGGTTTAAGTGAGTCAGTCAGATGTGTGTGGTAGGTTTAAGTGAGTCAGTCAGATGTGTGTGGTAGGTTTAAGTGAGTCAGTCAGATGTGTGTGGTAGGTTTAAGTGAGTCAGTCAGATGTGTGTCGAAGGTTTAAGTGAGTCAGATGTGTGTGTTAGGTTTAAGTGAGTCTGTTAGATATGTGTCGAAGGTTTAAGTGAGTCAGATGTGTGTGTTAGGTTTAAGTGAGTCAGTCAGATGTGTGTGGTAGGTTTAAGTGAGTCAGTCAGATGTGTGTGGTAGGTTTAAGTGAATCTCAGATGTGTGTGGTAGGTTTAAGTGAGTCAGTCAGATGTGTGTGGTAGGTTTAAGTGAGTCAGTCAGTGTGTGTGGTAGGTTTAAGTGAGTCAGTCAGATGTGTGTCGAAGGTTTAAGTGAGTCAGATGTGTGTGTTAGGTTTAAGTGAGTCAGTTAGATATGTGTCGAAGGTTTAAGTGAGTCAGATGTGTGTGTTAGGTTTAAGTGAGTCAGTCAGATGTGTGTGGTAGGTTTAAGTGAGTCAGTCAGATGTGTGTGGTAGGTTTAAGTGAATCTCAGATGTGTGTGGTAGGTTTAAGTGAGTCAGTCAGATGTGTGTGGTAGGTTTAAGTGAGTCAGTCAGTGTGTGTGGTAGGTTTAAGTGAGTCAGTCAGATGTGTGTCGAAGGTTTAAGTGAGTCAGATGTGTGTGTTAGGTTTAAGTGAGTCAGTTAGATATGTGTCGAAGGTTTAAGTGAGTCAGATGTGTGTGTTAGGTTTAAGTGAGTCAGTTAGATATGTGTCGAAGGTTTAAGTGAGTCAGATGTGTGTGTTAGGTTTAAGTGAGTCAGTCAGATGTGTGTCGAAGGTTTAAGTGAGTCAGTTGTGTGTGTTAGGTTTAAGTGAGTGAGTCAGATGTGTGTAGTAAAGTGATATAAGGTGAGATTGCCGGATAATGACATGAAATATGAGGTTGCCGGATTAGGGAGGAAGACCCGGATGCCTCAACCCGGCTTCCCTCCTCGCTGGCCCCTTCTAGAGGCCGTTGTGGAGGTGAGGGAGAGGTGAGAGTGGTGGGGGTGAGGGAGAGGTGAGAGTGGTGGGGGTGAGGGAGAGGTGAGAGTGGTGGGGTGAGGGAGAGGTGAGAGTGGTGGGGGTGAGGGAGAGGTGAGAGTGGTGAGGGTGGGTGGGAAGTGAGAGTGGTGAGGGAGAGGGAGAGGTGAGAGTGGTGGGGGTGAGGGAGGGGTGAGAGTGGTGGGGGTGAGGGAGAGATGAGTGGAGGGGTGAGGGAGAGGTGAGAGTGGTGGGGGTGAGGGAGAGATGAGTGGAGGGGTGAGGGAGAGGTGAGAGTGGTGGGGGTGAGGGAGAGGTGAAAGTGGTGGGGGTGAGGGAGAGGTGAGAGTGGTGAGGGTGGGTGGGAAGTGAGAGTGGTGGGGGTGAGGGAGAGGTGAGAGTGGTGGGGGTGAGGGAGAGGTGAGAGTGGTGAGGGTGAGGGAGAGGTGAGAGTGGTGGGGTGAGGGAGACGTGAGAGTGGTGGGGGTGAGGGAGAGATGAGTGGAGGGGTGAGGGAGAGGTGAGAGTGGTGGGGGTGAGGGAGGGGTTAGAAGGAGAGAACGGGGAGGAAGATGATAAACTACAGGTCATGTCTCTTCGTCTTCAGTCCTCTTCCTCTTCGCTCTCTTTCTACCTCTCCTTTCCTGTTTCCTCTCCTACCTTTACCCTTCCTTTAACTTCCCATCTCGTCATCTCCTTTCCTCTCTCTTATCTCCTTCCCTCTCCCCTCTCATCTCCTTCCCTCTCCCCTCTCATCTCCTTCCCTCTCCCCCCTCATCTCCTTCCCTCTCCCCTCTCATCTCCTTCCCTCTCCCCCCTCATCTCCTTCCCTCTCCCCTCTCATCTCCTTCCCTCTCCCGTCTCATCTCCTTCCCTCTCCCCTCTCATCTCCTTTCCTCTCCTCTCTTCTCTGAGGGAGACGTGAGAGTGGAGGGGGTGAGGGAGACGTGAGAGTGGAGGGGGTGAGGGAGAGATGAGGGTGGAGGGGTGAGGGAGAGATGAGTGGAGGGGGTGAGGGAGAGATGAGTGGAGGGGGTGGGGGAGACGTGAGAGTGAAGGGGGTGAGGGAGACGTGAGAGTGGAGGGGGTGAGGGAGAGATGAGAGTGGAGGGGGTGAGGGAGAGATGAGAGTGGAGGGGGTGAGGGAGAGATGAGTGGAGGGGGTGAGGGAGAGATGAGTGGAGGGGGTGAGGGAGACTTGAGAGTGGATGGGGTGAGGGAGAGATGAGTGGAGGGGGTGGGGGAGAGATGAGTGGAGGGGGTGAGGGAGACGTGAGAGTGGATGGGGTGAGGGAGAGATGAGTGGAGGGGGTGAGGGAGAGATGAGTGGAGGGGGTGAGGGAGACGTGAGAGTGGATGGGGTGAGGGAGAGATGAGTGGAGGGGGTGAGGGAGAGATGAGTGGAGGGGGTGAGGGAGACGTGAGAGTGGATGGGGTGAGGGAGAGATGAGTGGAGGGGGTGAGGGAGAGATGAGAGTGGAGGGGGTGGGGGAGAGATGAGTGGAGGGGGTGGGGGAGACGTGAGAGTGGATGGGGTGAGGGAGAGATGAGTGGAGGGGGTGAGGGAGAGATGAGAGTGGAGGGGGTGAGGGAGACGTGAGAGTGGAGGGGTGAGGGAGAGATGAGAGTGGAGGGGGTGAGGGAGACGTGAGAGTGGAGGGGGTGAGGGAGAGATGAGAGTGGAGGGGGTGAGGAAGAGATGAGTGGAGGGGGTGAGGGAGACGTGAGAGTGAAGGGGGTGAGGGAGACGTGAGAGTGGAGGGGGTGAGGGAGACGTGAGAGTGGAGGGGTGAGGGAGAGATGAGAGTGGAGGGGTGAGGGAGAGATGAGTGGAGGGGATGAGGGAGAGATGAGTGGAGGGGGTGGGGGAGAGATGAGTGGAGGGGGTGGGGGAGACGTGAGAGTGAAGGGGGTGAGGGAGACGTGAGAGTGGAGGGGGTGAGGGAGACGTGAGAGTGGAGGGGTGAGGGAGAGATGAGAGTGGAGGGGTGAGGGAGAGATGAGAGTGGAGGGGTGAGGGAGAGATGAGTGGAGGGGATGAGGGAGAGATGAGTGGAGGGGGTGAGGGAGACGTGAGAGTGGAGGGGTGAGGGAGAGATGAGAGTGGAGGGGGTGAGGGAGACGTGAGAGTGGAGGGGGTGAGGGAGACGTGAGAGTGGAGGGGGTGAGGGAGACGTGAGAGTGGAGGGGGTAAGGGAGACGTGAGAGTGGAGGGGGTGAGGGAGAGATGAGAGTGGAGGGGTGAGGGAGAGATGAGAGTGGAGGGGTGAGGGAGAGATGAGTGGAGGGGTGAGGGAGAGATGAGTGGAGGGGGTGAGGGAGACGTGAGAGTGGAGGGGGTGAGGGAGAGATGAGAGTGGAGGGGTGAGGGAGAGATGAGAGTGGAGGGGGTGAGGGAGACGTGAGAGTGGAGGGGGTGAGGGAGAGATGAGAGTGGAGGGGGTGAGGGAGAGATGAGAGTGGAGGGGGTGAGGGAGACGTGAGAGTGGAGGGGGTGAGGGAGACGTGAGAGTGGAGGGGGTGAGGGAGACGTGAGAGTGGAGGGGGTGAGGGAGAGATGAGAGTGGAGGGGGTGAGGGAGAGATGAGAGTGGAGGGGGTGAGGGAGACGTGAGAGTGGAGGGGGTGAGGGAGAGATGAGTGGAGGGGGTGAGGGAGACGTGAGAGTGGAGGGGGTGAGGGAGAGATGAGAGTGGAGGGGGTGAGGGAGACATGAGAGTGGAGGGATGAGGAAGAGATGAGTGGAGGGGGTGAGGGAGAGATGAGAGTGGAGGGGGTGAGGGAGACGTGAGAGTGGAGGGGGTGAGGGAGAGATGAGAGTGGAGGGGGTGAGGGAGAGATGAGAGTGGAGGGGGTGAGGGAGACATGAGAGTGGAGGGGTGAGGGAGAGATGAGAGTGGAGGGGGTGAGGGAGAGATGAGAGTGGAGGGGGTGAGGGAGACGTGAGAGTGGAGGGGGTGAGGGAGACGTGAAAATAAAAGAAGACAAAGGAAGAGGGGAATACAAGGTAGATGGGTGGAGAGATAAAGAATAGAAAAGGGAGGAAAAGTGAGAGAAAGAAGAAGAGGGAGAAAGGGAGAGATGTAAATATCGGGAGGATTGTTAAAGGGGATTGTGTGGTGTCTGGCCGAAGGTAAACAATCAGTGAACCTTGAGAGTGACTGACACATATCGCCCATCATATGAGTGTGTAGTCATTGTGTGTCCTATGGCCTTACCCGGGAGCCATATCCTGACACACCCATAGTGAACCGGCGTGTATTTGACCCGTTCCTCAATTTGATGCATATACTCGTATACCTGATGGCGTATATCGTAATTATTTAGTATTGGTATTTGTCAACACTAAAGCTCTAAGGGGTGTGTAAAAAAGGTCAACTGTTTCGAATGTTAATCAGCTGGTGTCTCGTTCGCCTATTGTACTTCAATTATATTCAACTAGAAAGTATTGCCATTAATTATTCAACTCAAGTTATTTTGGGGGTAATATTTATTACCAATTATAAACAGTTAAGACCAACTAATTAGCGCACAATGTTACACTGATGAAATTAGTTTAAGTTATATTAAAACAGACCCAACACATATTAAGGTGAGTGTTGTAGTGTGCAGCAAGTGTACACAGGCCAGAAATATTTTAATTAATTAGGCACATAAACTTGTATTGTTGTTGTATAAGAATATTGTTTACACACTGTTTCTATCTAGTTACTGTAATATGCATTTATCGTGCACGGTCGTGTTGAAAAAGTGGTGTTTATAGACACAGTAACTCTAACATGTGTCCAGCAGCATGTTACTGACACATGCTTCTTATATACTGTACTCGTATATACCATTTACATTTTATTAATGCCAAACCTTTTAATAATACAAATTCTCAATTATTATTATTATCAAGAGG
The DNA here is from genome assembly GCA_958450375.1 of Homarus gammarus. NCBI lineage: Eukaryota > Metazoa > Arthropoda > Malacostraca > Decapoda > Nephropidae > Homarus > Homarus gammarus. The sequence continues at coordinate 25,870 of CAUDMG010003474.1, forward strand.
AATTGTAAACATTAAAACAATTCAAATTATCCACAGCGTTTTATTCAGAATTGATTATTAAATAACAACAAAATGGTTGTGATGGAAGAGTGAGACTGCTCGGCCTTCCTCTTGCTGGTGTACTGTACGACGTGTCGGGGAGGAGTTGGAGTTTACGAAGATGGGAAGAGACCAAGCAGGACACGGCAGGTCCGAGAAGATTATCCCGGCTGATAGCAGACGATTCATGGAGGTAGTTAGACGTTCCTCAATTACATATGCAGTTACCTTGAGAGAGTCATTGCAAATGGATGTTTCACCTGGAGCAATTCGAAACAGGCTACAAGACGCAGGACTCCGGCAATAACAGGAATAACAGATCACCATCGACAGGCAAGACTTGGATTTGCCCAACAACACGAGAATGGGGGTTATTTTAACAAGGAAAAATGCGTCTCTCCACTGTTGGCTGTCAAATACACATGATATGCGCATCGACGAGGTGACATGCAGTGAGCATGTGACGTGTCATGTATGGATACATCTGTACAGCGTTGAGGAAGAGACTGAAATCACAGGACGATTAACCACCGACCAGTGTGTGGAGGATACTGTGATGGTCCCCCGTGTGTCCCATATCCCGACTCTCCATTTATGGTCAATATTTCGGCCACTACCATCATTTGATATTACACCCTCTAATGTGTTGGACGTAGATGCCATGTGATTATATATTATTTGTTGATTCCTCCAGGAGATCTCCCACTCAGTCATGGTATGCAGGAGCAACTGTTGGGAGGTGTGTTGATTCCTCCAGGAGATCTCCCACTCAGTCATGGTGTACAGGAGCAGCTGTTGGGAGGTGTGTTGATTCCTCCAGGAGATCTCCCACTCAGTCATGGTGTACAGGAGCAGCTGTTGGGAGGTGTGTTGATTCCTCCAGGAGATCTCCCACTCAGTCATGGTGTACAGGAGCAGCTGTTGGGAGGTGTGTTGATTCCTCCAGGAGATCTCCCACTCAGTCATGGTGTACAGGAGCAGCTGTTGGGAGGTGTGTTGATTCCTCCAGGAGATCTCCCACTCAGTCATGGTGTACAGGAGCAGCTGTTGGGAGGTGTGTTGATTCCTCCACCCAGCTCCCAGGAGTTGACTATTACCTCACAGGCTTTTGATCGTGTTTAGGTCTCACCCTTTGCTCGGCCAGCTCAAAAGTTCGATGTCTCACTGCCCGTCAAACTATTGCCTAATGATCCTGCAGTGTGGATCAAAGAGTTGTCCTGCAGATATACGTAAAAACATGTTTACGAGACAATCAGTTATGCTTACGACCAATGGTAAATGCTTGCGTTGGGCTGCAGGCATTATGTTATGACTGCACTCCAACAACGCGTGATTGGGGTAATGTCTTTGTGCGTTAACATATATAAGTAATATTTTAAAAGCATTATAGATTAAACTTAGATACGTTATTCAGTACAATTGGTATGTTGCATTATAAGAAACCGAAAGGGATTTTTGTGAGAGAGAGAGAGAGAGAGAGAGAGAGAGAGAGAGATAACCTAATCCTGAAAATTACACTTCTACACCACCTCAGGTTAACGAAAGCACGAATCTCCTGTATGTAACAAGACGTTCACAGAAAGTAAACTGACTTTATAGAGTAATAAAGCAAAGAAGACGAGCATAACTGAGTGTAAGTTGGGTCTACGGGAGGAGGAGGAGGAGGAGGAGGAAGAATAGGAGTAGGAAGAGGAGGGATAAGAAGAGAAGGAGGAAGAAAAAGAGGAGGAGAAGTAGGAGAAAGAAAAGAAGTAGGAAGAGGAGGAGGAGGAAACCTACATTACTTTATATTTATACATTCATTATTATTATTATGTATATGTGTACACTGTATACTGTACGTTGACGGAGCTCAGGAGACAGTGTGTGTGTGTGTGTGTGTGTGTGAGACAGAACAAGGTGTGGCCCAGGTGACGGTGTGTGTGTGTGACAGTAACAAGGTGTGGCCCAGGTGACAGTGTGTGTGACAGTAACAAGGTGTGGCCCAGGTGACGGTGTGTGTGACAGTAACAAGGTGTGGCCCAGGTGACGGTGTGTGTGTGACAGTAACAAGGTGTGGCCCAGGTGACGGTGTGTGTGTGTCAGTAACAAGGTGTGGCCCAGGTGACGGTGTGTGTGTGTGACAGTAACAAGGTGTGGCCCAGGTGACGGTGTGTGTGTGACAGTAACAAGGTGTGGCCCAGGTGACGGTGTGTGTGTGACAGTAACAAGGTGTGGCCCAGGTGACGGTGTGTGTGTGACAGTAGCAAGGTGTGGCCCAGGTGACGGTGTGTGTGTGTCAGTAACAAGGTGTGGCCCAGGTGACGGTGTGTGTGACAGTAACAAGGTGTGGCCCAGGTGACGGTGTGTGTGTGTGACAGTAACAAGGTGTGGCCCAGGTGACGGTGTGTGTGTGACAGTAACAAGGTGTGGCCCAGGTGACGGTGTGTGTGTGTCAGTAACAAGGTGTGGCCCAGGTGACGGTGTGTGTGACAGTAACAAGGTGTGGCCCAGGTGACGGTGTGTGTGACAGTAACAAGGTGTGGCCCAGGTGACGGTGTGGTGCAGGAGAGGTCGTGTCGCCGCGTGTGAGTATGGCTACTTTCCCTTCCTTACTTTGGCGGTGGGACAGACATTAGCAGTAGTTCTCCTGTACTCTGGATGTGGGACAGTACCTCAGGCTGGTACTAACAGTTACTGGTAGTTAGAGAGAGAGAGAGAGAGAGAGAGAGAGAGAGAGAGAGAGAGAGAGAGAGAGGAATCAGATGACTCACTAGGAAATAGAAAAATCACTTCTTTTTCCACCTCCTTCTATTTCCTCCTCCTCCTCCTCCTCCTCCTCCTCCTCCTCCTCCTCCTCCACCTCCTCCTCCTCCTCCTCCTCCTCCTCCTCCCCCCAGGTAGTGTCAATACCCCCGGCTCATCAGCATGCCGCCCACGCCCCTCGTCTCAACACTCTTCCACTCACTTGCCACCCACAGGAACCCCAAATACACCCACAGACACCCACCATCAATCAGAGCTACCCACGCACACACAGGGGCACGCCAGAGCCACCCACAGCCACTGACCCCCACCCCAGGACCACCCATCATCAATCAGTGCTGCCCAGAGCTACCCACGGACACACAGGGGCACGCCAGAGCCACCCACAGCCACTGACCCCCACCCCAGGACCACCCATCATCAATCAGTGCTGCCCAGAGCTACCCACGGACACACAGGGGCACGCCAGAGCCACCCACAGCCACTGACCCCCACCCCAGGACCACCCATCATCAATCAGTGCTGCCCAGAGCTACCCACCATCAATTATGGCCGCCCAAAGCCACCCACCATCACTCTTGGCTGCCCAGAGCCATCCACCATCACTCTTGGCTGCCCAGAGACACCCACCATCACTCTTGGCTGCCCAAAGCCACCCACCATCACTCTTCGCTGCCCAGAGCCACCCACCATCACTCTTGGCTGCCCAGAGCCACCCACCATCACTCTTGGCTGCCCAAAGCCACCCACCATCACTCTTCGCTGCCCAGAGCCACCCACCATCACTCTTCGCTGCCCAGAGCCACCCACCATCACTCTTGGCTGCCCAGAGCCACCCACCATCACTCTTGGTTGCCCAAAGCCACCCACCATCACTCTTCGCTGCCCAGAGCCACCCACCATCACTCTTGGCTGCCCAAAGCCATCCACCATCACTCTTGGCTGCCCAGAGACACCCACCATCACTCTTGGCTGCCCAAAGCCACCCACCATCACTCTTCGCTGCCCAGAGATACCCACCATGACTCTTGGCTGCCCAGAGCCACCCACCATCACTCTTGGCTGCCCAGAGCCACCCACCATCACTCTTGGCTGCCCAGAGCCACCCACCATCACTCTTGGCTGCCCAGCGCCACCCACCATCACTCTTGGCTGCCCAGAGCCACCCACCATCACTCTTGGCTGCCCAGAGCCACCCACCATCACTCTTGGCTGCCCAAAGCCACCCACCATCACTCTTGGCTGCCCAGAGCCACCCACCATCACTCTTGGCTGCCCAGAGCCACCCACCATCACTCTTCGCTGCCCAGAGCCACCCACCATCACTCTTGGCTGCCCAGAGCCACCCACCATCACTCTTGGCTGCCCAGAGCCACCCACCATCAATTATGGCCACCCAAAGCCACCCACCATCACTCTTGGCTGCCCAAAGCCACCCACCATCACTCTTGGCTGCCCAGAGCCACCCACCATCACTCTTGGCTGCCCAGAGCCACCCACCATCACTCTTGGCTGCCCAGCGCCACCCACCATCACTCTTGGCTGCCCAGAGCCACCCACCATCACTCTTGGCTGCCCAGAGCCACCCACCATCACTCTTGGCTGCCCAAAGCCACCCACCATCACTCTTGGCTGCCCAGAGCCACCCACCATCACTCTTGGCTGCCCAGAGCCACCCACCATCACTCTTCGCTGCCCAGAGCCACCCACCATCACTCTTGGCTGCCCAGAGCCACCCACCATCACTCTTGGCTGCCCAGAGCCACCCACCATCAATTATGGCCACGCAAAGCCACCCACCATCACTCTTGGCTGCCCAAAGCCACCCACCATCACTCTTGGCTGCCCAGAGCCACCCACCATCACTCTTGGCTGCCCAGAGCCACCCACCATCACTCTTGGCTGCCCAAAGCCACCCACCATCACTCTTGGCTGCCCAGAGCCACCCACCATCACTCTTGGCTACCCAGAGCCACCCACCATCACTCTTGGCTGCCCAGAGATACCCACCATCACTCTTGGCAGCCCAGAGCCACCCACCATCACTCTTGGCTGCCCAGAGCCACCCACCATCACTCTTGGCTGCCCAGAGCCACCCACCATCACTCTTGGCTCCCCAGAGCCACCCACCATCACTCTTGGCTGCCCAGAGATACCCACCATCACTCTTGGCTGCCCAGAGCCACGCACCATCACTCTTGGCTGCCCAGAGCCACCCACCATCACTCTTGGCTGACCAGAGACATCCACCATCACTCTTGGCTGACCAGAGACATCCACCATCACTCTTGGCTGCCCAGAGCCACCCACCATCACTCTTAGCCGCCCAGAGCCACCCATCATCACTCTTGGTTGCCCAGAGCCACCCACCATCACTCTTCGCTGCTCAGAGCTTCCCACCATCACTCTTGGTTGCCCAGAGCCACCCACCATCACTCTTGGCTGCCCAGAGCCACCCCACATCACTCTTGGTTGCCCAGAGCCACCCACCATCACTCTTGGCTGCCCAGAGCCACCCACCATCACCCTTGGCTGCCCAGAGCCACCCACCATCACTCTTTGGCTGCCCAGAGCCACCCACCATCACTCTTGGCTGCCCAGAGCCACCCACCATCACTCTTGGCTGCCCAGAGCCACCCACCATCACTCTTGGCTGCCCAGAGCCACCCACCATCACTCTTGGCTGCCCAGCGCCACCCACCATCACTCTTGGCTGCCCAGAGCCACCCACCATCACTCTTGGCTGCCCAGAGCCACCCACCATCAATCTTGGTTGCCCAGAGCCACCCACCATCACTCTTGAATGCCCAGAGCCACCCACCATTACTCTTGGCTGCCCAGAGCCACCCACCATCACTCTTGGCTGCCCAGAGCCACCCACCATCACTCTTGGCTGCCCAGAGCCACCCACCATCACTCTTGGCTGCCCAGAGCCACCCACCATCACTCTTGGCTGCCCAGAGCCACCCACCATCACTCTTGGCTGCCCAGAGCCACCCACCATCACTCTTGGCTGCCCAGAGCCACCCACCATCACTCATCTGCTGAGAGAGAGAGAGAGAGAGAGAGAGAGAGAGAGAGAGAGAGATACCTGTGTGGATAAAATGGGTTAAGTTGGCTCCACGCAAGTTCACGAATGGATGAAGTTGGATAAGTTTCCCCGTTGACCTATTGACGATTGGATGAGATTGGATAAGTTTGAGATTAGCTGAATCCTGGATCTAATTGGATGAGCCTGACTGAACGAACATGAAGTTTGACTGAAAGAAGATGGAGTCTGAATGAAAGAAGATGGATTAAGACTGATATTTCGTGTGACAGACTGAACCAACATTTAGACTGAATCATACGTTAGCATGAGACAATCGAATCGTAAGTCCGCATCGCTCGTTCATATCCGTGCATGCCCGAGTCATTGACAAGAATCACGACACGATACAAATCCTTTTTTTTTTAGACGTTCCAACCACAAAAACATCAAAATCGAACGATCGAATTCGTCATCACCAATCGCAGTATACACATGAGTGGCTAATCTCCCTCCCCCCTCCCCCACGCGCCAGTGATTAGCGCTGACGGGAGGTAAACATTTGTCTAATCATCTCGGTGGATTTCCGATCACTCACGCCAACACCGGGACCCAATGTGGATTTGTTGCCAGCTGATAATTTCTGGGATGTGTAGTGTATTGTAGGTCACAGGTACAGGTGTGGATACAAGTACAGGTGTGGATACAGGTACAGGTGTGGATACAGGTACAGGTGTGGATACAGGTACAGGTGTGGATACAAGTACAGGTGTGGATACAGGTACAGGTGTGGATACAAGTACAGGTGTGGATACAGGT
>CAUDMG010003474.1:37500-42500 GCA_958450375.1 Homarus gammarus
ACTCCCTCGTCCCACTCACACCTCTCTCTCTCTCCCCTTACCTCTCACTCCTTCTCACCACTCTCTCACCTCCCCCCACTCCCTCGTCCCACTCACCCTCTCTCTCTCTCCCCTTACCTCTCACTCCTCATCACTCTCTCACCTCCCCCCACTCCCTCGTCCCACTCACACCTCTCTCACCTGCCCTAACCTCTCACTCCTTCTCATCACTCTCTCACCTCCCCCCACTCCCTCGTCCCACTCACCCTCTCTCTCTCTCCCCTTACCTCTCACTCCTTCTCACCACTCTCTCACCTCCCCCCCACTCCCTCGTCCCACTCACCCTCTCTCTCTCTCCCCTTACCTCTCACTCCTTCTCATCACTCTCTCACCTCCCCCCACTCCCTCGTCCCACTCACACCTCTCTCACCTGCCCTAACCTCTCACCTTCTCTTATAACCTGTCATCTTTACTCCCTCTTCCTTCTTTTCCTTCCCTCCTCTTTCTTCCTTCTTTCTTTCTTTTATTCCTCCGTTTTCTTTCCTTCCCCCACTCTCCCTATACTTCCTCCCTCCCCCCCCCTCCCCTCCCTCCCCTCCCCCCCTCCCTCCCCCCTCAATTTTACTTACCATATCTAACGTTAGTGGTTGCTTAATCGGTGACGTCAAACAACTCAACTGTTACTGGTACTTCGGGTAGTGACGTAACGCAGTTCTACCATCCTCCGTCACGTTATTTGGCCTTCAAGTAATGACGTCAGAGTTCACCATTATCATCCGTCACATTACTGACCCATGATATAATGACGTCAATCAGACTCACTACCATCTGACACATTATTTACCCCATAAGTATTGACGTCAGACAACACAATACCGCCATCTGTCACGTTATTGGCCCTTCAAGTGGCTGTGTCAGTCAACGTCATACCATTTATCACGCTATTGGGCAAGAAGTTTTGATGTCATGCAGGCCACCACCATCTGTCAAACTATTGGCCATATAAGTTATGATGTCACAAGCCACCACCATCTGTCAAACTATTGGCTCTACAAGTTATGACGTCACGCAGGCCACCACCATTTGTCAAGCCATTGGTCCTACAAGTTATGACGCCACACAGGCCACCACCATTTGTCAAGCCATTGGTCCTACAAGTTATGACGCCACACAGGCCACCACCATTTGTCAAGCCATTGGTCCTACAAGTTATGACGCCACGCAGGCCACCACCATTTGTCAAGCCATTGGTCCTACAAGTTATGACGCCACACAGGCCACCACCATTTGTCAAGCCATTGGTCCTACAAGTGGATGAAACGAATCAGAAATTCGTAGCCAAAATAAAGTAACCTTCCCAACCCTCGGAAAAAAGAACGATAAAAAAAGACAAAATATATAATAAATTTGGGTGAGGGTCGACAGGATGATGGAATGTTATGGAGGAAGAGATGATAAAAAAGACGGAATGAGAGAGGTGTTGTCCGGCCAGCGGTGATTATGGCCAACCGTGACGAGCCTATTGGCAGCCTTGGCACTGTTGAGAGAGTGGCACTGTTGAGAGAGTGGCACTGTTGAGTGAGCCTGGCACTGTTGAGAGAGTCTGGCACTGTTGAGAGTGAGCCTGGCACTGTTGAGAGTGAGCCTGGCACTGTTGAGTGAGCCTGGCACTGTTGAGTGAGCCTGGCACTGTTGAGAGTGAGCCTGGCACTGTTGAGAGTGAGCCTGGCACTGTTGTGAGTGAGCCTGGCACTGTTGAGTGAACCTGGTACTGTTGAGAGTGAGAGTCTGGCACTGTTGAGAGTGAGCCTGGCACTGTTGAGAGTGAGCCTGGCACTGTTGAGAGTGAGCCTGGCACTGTTGTGAGTGAGCCTGGCACTGTTGAGTGAGCCTGGCACTGTTGAGAGTGAGCCTGGCACTGTTGTGAGTGAGCCTGGCACTGTTGAGTGAACCTGGTACTGTTGAGAGTGAGAGTCTGGCACTGTTGAGAGTGAGCCTGGCACTGTTGAGAGAGTGGCACTGTTGAGTGAGCCTGGCACTGTTGAGAGTGAGAGTCTGGCACTGTTGAGAGTCTGGCACTGTTGAGAGTGAGCCTGGCACTGTTGAGAGAGAAAGTCTGGCACTATTGAGAGTGAGCCTGGTACTGTTGAGTGAGCCTGGTACTGTTGAGAGAGAAAGTCTGGCACTATTGAGAGTGAGCCTGGTACTGTTGAGAGTGAGAGTCTGGCACTATTGAGAGTGAGCCTGGTACTGTTGAGTGAGCCTGGTACTGTTGAGAGTGAGAGTCTGGCACTGTTGAGAGTGAGCCTGGTACTGTTGAGTGAGCCTGGTACTGTTGTGAGAGAGGGAAAGAGAGCCTGGCACTGTTGAGAGAGAAAGTCTGGCACTATTGAGAGTGAGCCTGGTACTGTTGAGTGAGCCTGGTACTGTTGAGAGAGAAAGTGAGCCTGGTACTGTTGAGAGTGAGAGTCTGGCACTATTGAGAGTGAGCCTGGTACTGTTGAGTGAGCCTGGTACTGTTGAGAGTGAGAGTCTGGCACTGTTGAGAGTGAGCCTGGTACTGTTGAGAGTGAGAGTCTGGCACTGTTGAGAGTGAGCCTGGTACTGTTGAGAGTGAGAGTCTGGCACTGTTGAGAGAGTCTGGCACTGTTGAGAGAGAAAGTCTGGCACTGTTGAGAGTGAGCCTGGTACTGTTGAGAGAGTCTGGCACTGTTGAGAGAGAGAGAGAGAGAGAGAGAGAGAGAGAGAGAGAGAGAGAGAGAGAGCCTGGCACTGTTGAGAGAGTCTGGCACTGTTGAGAGAGAAAGTCTGGCACTGTTGAGAGTCAGCCTGGTACTGTTGAGAGAGTCTGCCACTGTTGAGAGAGAGAAAAGAGAGCCTGTCACTGTTGAGAGAGTCTTGCACTGTTGAGAGAGTCTCTCACTGTTGAGTGAGAGTCTGGCACTGTTGAGAGTGAGAGTCTGGCACTGTTGAGAATGACAGTCTGGCACTGTTGAGAGTGAGGGTCTGGCACTGTTGAAAGAGAGAGAGTCTGGCACTGTTGAGAGTGAGAGTCTGGCACTGTTGAGAGTGAGAGTCTGGCACTGTTGAAAGAGAGAGAGTCTGGCACTGTTGAGAGTGAGAATCTGGCAATTTTGTGAGCGAGAGTCTGGCACTGTTGCGAGCGAGAGTCTGGCACTGTTGCGAGCGAGAGTCTGGCACTGTTGAGAGTGAGAGTCTGGCAATTTTGTGAGTGAGAGTCTGGCACTGTTGCGAGTGAGAGTCTGGCACTGTTGAAAGAGAGAGAGTCTGGCACTGTTGAAAGTGAGAGTCTGGCACTGTTGAGAGTGAGAGTCTGGCACTTGAGAGTGAGAGTCTGGCACTGTTGAGAGTGAGAGTGGCACTGTTGAGAGTGAGAGTCTGGCAATTTTGTGAGTGAGAGTCTGGCACTGTTGAAAGAGAGAGAGTCTGGCACTGTTGAGAGTGAGAGTCTGGCACTGTTGAGAGTGAGAGTCTGGCACTGTTGAAAGAGAGAGAGTCTGGCACTGTTGAAAGAGAGAGCGTCTGGCACTGTTGAGAGTGAGAGTCTGGCACTGTTGAGAGTGAGAGTCTGGCACTGTTGAAAGAGAGAGCGTCTGGCACTGTTGAGAGTGAGAGTCTGGCACTGTTGAGAGTGAGAGTCTGGCACTGTTGCGAGTGGGAGTCTGGCACTGTTAAGGGTGAGAGACTGACACTGTTAATTCCCGATGGATTCCCACTCCAGTGATCATGATTCCCGAGGGATTCCCACTCGATTGATCATGATTCCCGATGGATTCCCACTCGAGTGCTTATGATTCCCGATGGATATCCACTCGAGTGATCATGATTCCCGAGGGATTCCCACTCGATTGATCATGATTCCCGAAGGATTCCCACTCGAGTGACCATGATTCACGACGGATTCCCACTCGAGTGATCATGATTCCCGAGGGATTCCCACTCGAGTGATCATGATTCCCGACGGATTCCTACTCGATGTGATCATGATTCCCAGCCAGGCCGCTACCGTCCCGGCACCACCATTAGTATTCTAGGATTCCCAGATAAGCAGCTTAGATAAGAGCCGCCACTCCGGGCATTCCTGATTCCCATTCCAGTCTGTCCTCATTATTCCGTCGGTGGCCATTGCCGGATATTTTGTCATCAGTGTCGTTATGAGTCTCTCTCTCTCTCTCTCTCTCTCTCTCTCTCTCTCTCTCTCTCTCTCTCTCTCTCTCTCTCTCTCTCTCTCTCTCTCCACACACACACACACATCAAAGTAATTTTCATAATCAACTATAATTTTAATAAAAGTCAACATAATAGTAATATTAACGTAGAGAAGTTATGGTTTAATTTTCAAAACACAGGCGCGGCTGCAACCATTAATATGGCACCATTATAACACGCTTTATAAATGGCGCCCAGAACACTACTGTATGCTTGAAAATGTTGATATAATTGGTGTTGTTTTTGAGCTGAGTTATTGGTGCGTTAGTTAATGTTTATAATATTTATGTAGGGATGCGGTGGACGAGTGGATACAGTGCTCGCCTCCTGCCCATAAGAGTCACTTGTTCGTTCCCGGGACACCTCATAGTTCAGTTGAGGAAGTGAAGGTGGTCGAGTACAGTGTCGGCCTTGTGTTGTGTCAGTACTCCTGCCTGCGGTGTGTGTCAGTACTCCTGCCTGCGGTGTGTGTCAGTACTCCTGCCTGCGGTGTGTGTCGGTACTCCTGCCTGCGGTGCGTGTCGGTACTCCTGCCTGCGGTGTGTGTCAGTACTCCTGCCTGCGGTCTGTGTCAGTACTCCTGCCTGCGGTGTGTGTCAGTACTCCTGCCTGCGGTGTGTGTCAGTACTCCTGCCTGCTGTGTGTGTCAGTACTCCTGCCTGCGGTGTGTGTCAGTACTCCTGCCTGCGGTCTGTGTCAGTACTCCTGTCTGCGGTGTGTGTCAGTACTCCTGCCTGCGGTCTGTGTCAGTACTCCTGCCTGCGGTGTGTGTCAGTACTCCTGCCTGCGGT
>CAUDMG010003474.1:47500-81438 GCA_958450375.1 Homarus gammarus
ACTAAATACAATATCAATTATATATTAAATTTCAACGTTACAAGTTATAGTAAGTTAAGACACCGAAGAGTTATATACAGGTGTTAGTGTCTTTCACCCTGTCTTGTATTCCTCCTCTCATTCTCTTCTCTTCCTTCTCCTCCTTCTCCCCCTCTTCCTCTTCCTCCGCCTCTTCCTCCTTCCCTTCCTCATCCTCTCTTCCTTCTCCTCAACTTCTCCTCCTCTTCCCCTTCCTCATCCTCTCTTCCTTCTCCTCATCTTCCCCTCCTCTTCCTCCTCCCCTTCCTCATCCTCTCTTCCTTCTCCCCTTCCCCTCTCTTCCTCTTCCTCCTCCAAAGTGTCTATGAGTCACTCGGCTCTAAAGTTAAACGTGGAGACACACAAAAGGTATACGTATGCAAATTAGGTTTAAACGGGTAAGGTGGTCTGGTTCTCCTTGTGCCGTGATATAGTGTGGAGATTAATGTCTGTCTCTCTCTATCTCTTGCTCTCTCTCTCTCTCTTTCTCTCTATTTCTGTCTCTATTTCTGTCTCTTTCTGCTTTTGTGTTTTCCGTCTATTTCTGCCTTTTTATTCCCTGTCTTTTTAATTCTTTATATACGTGTGTGTTTGTTTTTATGTTTCCGTCAGTCTGTCTTTCTGTCGTTATGTCTGTCCTCATTTTGTCAGGCTTTATTTATATCTGTCTGTCCTTGGATCGGTCCCATTACAGTCAGTCTGTATGTGTCTGCCTGTCTGTTTTTCTGTCTGTCCTATTACTGACATTCTATCTATCTGTCTATCTATCTATCTATCTATTTCTCAGCCTGTATCTCTGTCTGTTACTGTCAATCCGTACATTTCGTTTTGCCGTTTTTCGCTGAGTAAAGTGACTAAATTCCCTAAACTACTGAGTAAAGTGACTAAATTCCCTAAGCTGCTGAGTAAAGTGACTAAATTCCCTAAGCTGCTGAGTAAAGTGACTAAATTCCCTAAACTACTGAGTAAAGTGACTTAATTCCCTAAACTACTGAGTAAAGTAACTTAATTCCCTAAGCTGCTGAGTAAAGTGACTAAATTCCCTAAACTGCTGAGTAAAACGACTTAATTCCTTAAACATAAGAGAAAATTGATTTAATTCCTCACTGAGTACAATGACTTGATTCTTTAATGGACTGAGTAAGCTGCTGAGATGTTTTAATTCCCCAACAAAACCGAAAACAAAGACTTCAGATATATCAGGAGAATATGTCTCTTGGTAAAGATATATTGCGATGTAGAACCATTAATCGTGTGTTTTGGAAATTGTCCCGCGTGAAATATTGGAATGTCGGGACAGTCATCTAAAAAAATTAAAATAAAACGAGGAAGATATTCTATTTATTCACCCACATGCTGGGTATAAATATAAACATTGTTGTTTTCATTATGCGGCGCCACATTAAAAAGCAAGTCTGAAATAGCTGAAACATAACGGTAAATTATATTATTTTGTGTGTGTGAGGGGCGGGGCGGGAGAGGCAGCGCATATATTAGAGTGTGTTAATTGTGGGCAGTTTGTTAGTGTCACCTCCAGCACCCAGGGGGACTGATGCTCGCGCGCTGGGGTTTCTCTCTCTCTTTCTCTCTCTCTGCTCGAGTGTTCACGCGCTCACATGAATAAAGATACACACGCATATGGAAACACGTTATAGGCCAGTATATATATATATATATATATATATAATATATATATATATATATATATATATATATAATATATATAATATATATATATAGAGAGAGAGAGAGAGAGAGAGAGAGAGAGAGAGAGAGAGAATCACATAGGAAAAAGGGTAAATAATGGAGAACCTTAGCTTTCGTCTTTATTCAGACATCTTCAGAGGCAACTGAATTACAAAGACTGAGAGCGAGCTTATGTACACAGGGTGACCTTACAAAGCATGAGGTCAGGTCAAAAAACATGACATCCACTAATCCACACACCAGCCACAGCATACATAAGAATATCTTAAGTGCTCCAGTGTTTCCCCCTTTCCTGTGTGATTTTATCAAGATTTATCTTATCCGCGTTTCCATTGTGGATCGGATCTACAATATATATATATATATATATATATATATATATATATATATATATATATATATATATATATATATATATATATATATATATATATTATAATAATAATAATAATAATAATAATAATAATAATAATAAAGTAAGTGACAGGTGAAGAAGGTTCAGTGGAGGGGTAGAGGGTGGATGGACGGGAGTTGCAGGAGTAGAAAAAGGTGACGCAGCTTAACACAGCTTGCCTGATGGCGATAAGAGTGTGAGCCGTGCACCACCCCGCCCGGCCACGGCAGCAGGGGAGGGGACGAGTGTTGGGTTCCTTTATAACACAGTCACCGCCAAGAATGCAACCCGAGCCCAAAACACCGCCATGGGTCGCACCCCCCTCCCCCCCCACACCATCACAATAAAGATATGAAGAAGGAAAGGTAGGTTAGTGGGGGAGTTGTTTGGAGGGCGACGAAGGTAAAGTCTTTGAGCTTTTATGCCAAAGATGGACGGATCGAGTTGGAGAGGAAGAGTTTTGAGTCTTTGATCTTGAAAATATGAAAGTATTCGTAGCGTGGAAGGATGAGGGTATCGGCGTGTTTTGTTTTCTTTTAAGAGAGAGTGTGGGATAGTTTGGAGTGGAGTGGTGAAGGTAGAAGGACGAGGGTATAGTTGGGAGAGACTGAGGGCGAAAGTGGCGAATTGATTTTTTTTTTCAGTGAGACGTGAAGGTGGATATGGAGTTGGTGTTGTGGCGTGGATGGCCTGGTGGGGGGTGGTGGTCGGTGAGAGGTGAAGGTGGATATGGAGTTGGTGTTGTGGCGTGGATGGCCTGGTGGGGTGGTTGGTGAGAGGTGAAGGTGGATATGGAGTTGGTGTTGTGGCGTGGATGGCCTGGTGGGGGGGGTGAGAGGTGAAGGTGGATATGGAGTTGGTGTTGTGGCGTGGATGGCCTGGTGGGGTGGTTGGTGAGAGGTGAAGGTGGATATGGAGTTGGTGTTGTGGCGTGGGGGGTCGGTGAGAGGTGAAGGTGGATATGGAGTTGGTGTTGTGGCGTGGATGGCCTGGTGGGGGGTCGGTGAGAGGTGAAGGTGGATATGGAGTTGGTGTTGTGGCGTGGATGGCCTGGTGGGGGGGTGGTCGGTGAGAGGTGAAGGTGGATATGGAGTTGGTGTTGTGGCGTGGATGGCCTGGGGGGGGGTTGGTGAGAGGTGAAGGTGGATATGGAGTTGGTGTTGTGGCGTGGATGGCCTGGTGGGGGTGGGGTGGTCGGTGAGAGGTGAAGGTGGATATGGAGTTGGTGTTGTGGCATGGATGGCCTGGGGGGGGGGGTGGTTGGTGAGAGGTGAAGGTGGATATGGAGTTGGTGTTGTGGCGTGGATGGCCTGGTGGAGTGGTTGGTGAGAGGTGAAGGTGGATATGGAGTTGGTGTTGTGGCGTGGATGGCCTGGTGGGGTGGTTGGTGAGAGGTGAAGGTGGATATGGAGTTGGTGTTGTGGCGTGGATGGCCTGGTGGGGTGGTTGGTGAGAGGTGAAGGTGGATATGGAGTTGGTGTTGTGGCGTGGATGGCCTGGTGGGGGGGGGTGATTGGTGAGAGGTGAAGGTGGATATGGAGTTGGTGTTGTGGCGTGGATGGCCTGGTGGGGGGGGGGGGTGGTCGGTGAGAGGTGAAGGTGGATATGGAGTTGGTGTTGTGGCGTGGATGGCCTGGGGGGGGGTTGGTGAGAGGTGAAGGTGGATATGGAGTTGGTGTTGTGGCGTAGATGGCCTGGTGGGGGTGGGGTGGTCGGTGAGAGGTGAAGGTGGATATGGAGTTGGTGTTGTGGCATGGATGGCCTGGG
Organism: Homarus gammarus; assembly: GCA_958450375.1. Taxonomy (NCBI): domain Eukaryota; kingdom Metazoa; phylum Arthropoda; class Malacostraca; order Decapoda; family Nephropidae; genus Homarus; species Homarus gammarus. The sequence goes on from CAUDMG010003474.1 coordinate 51,387, forward strand.
GGGGGGGGTGGTTGGTGAGAGGTGAAGGTGGATATGGAGTTGGTGTTGTGGCGTGGATGGCCTGGTGGAGTGGTTGGTGAGAGGTGAAGGTGGATATGGAGTTGGTGTTGTGGCGTGGATGGCCTGGTGGGGTGGTTGGTGAGAGGTGAAGGTGGATATGGAGTTGGTGAGAGGTGAAGGTGGATATGGAGTTGGTGTTGTGGCGTGGATGGCCTGGTGGGGTGGTTGGTGAGAGGTGAAGGTGGATATGGAGTTGGTGTTGTGGCGTGGATGGCCTGGTGGGGGGGGGTGATTGGTGAGAGGTGAAGGTGGATATGGAGTTGGTGTTGTGGCGTGGATGGCCTGGTGGGGGGGGGTGGGTGGTGAGAGGTGAAGGTGGATATGGAGTTGGTGTTGTGGCGTGGATGGCCTGGTGGGGGGGGGGGTGGTCGGTGAGAGGTGAAGGTGGATATGGAGTTGGTGTTGTGGCATGGATGGCCTGGGGGGGGGGGGGGGGTCGGCGTCGCCTGTTAGGATTCTGTCAACTGTGACTTCCCGAGAGCCTTGGTCCCGACATAACCCCCCAGAAGAACTGACGCTTGCCTTGTTGGCCGCCGCGCACTCACTGCTTCGGGTTCTCCTCTCTGTAGTCTGTCACAGCAACTCGCGGCCCGTACCCCATCGCCCCCTCTTAAATAGCGCTTCAATCGCTGTCGGAAGTGTGCACATTTGAGGGTCTGGCCCAGCGCTGCAGTGTCTGTATAACCCTCTTAAAATATCGAATAGAACTACAACAAAGTCAGTCCTCTGTGCAGACCCATGATTTGTTTATAGACCGGCCGTTTCCTCAGTCGTTCAGGAGGTACAGTACAGTTGCTCCCACACGTCAATGGACTTATTAAAATTTAACGCGTTTCCGAGGCTTCTCACACCAGTCGTACTCATCAACGTACTGTAGTGGCACCAACAGGCATCAGTGAGGGTGACGGGCAGTACTAGTGAGGGTGACGGGTGGTACTAGTGAGGGTGACGGGCAGTACTAGTGAGGGTGACGGGCAGTACTAGTGAGGGTGACGGGCAGTAGTAGTGAGGGTGACGGGTAGTAGTGGTGAGGGTGACGGGTAGTAGTGGTGAGGGTGACGTGCAGTACTAGTAAGGGTGACGGGCAGTACTAGTGAGGGTGACGCGCAGTACTAGTGAGGGTGACGGGCAGTACTAGTGAGGGTGACGGGCAGTACTAGTGAGGGTGACGGGCAGTAGTAGTGAGGGTGACGTGCAGTACTAGTAAGGGTGACGGGCAGTACTAGTGAGGGTGACGGGCAGTAGTAGTGAAAGTGACGCACACACACACACACACACACACCGAAATATACTTGAAGGGTAAAGGTCGACACCAATATTGAGAGGGCGAGAATTCATACCCAAGTCAAAAGAAAAAAAACATCAACGTAGACGATAAAATTCCTGCAAAAAAAAAAGACGCAATTCCCCCCAAGCTGTTAACCCGCCCACAATACCCAGGCTCCTCCCCTTACGCTGGCAGGATTATACCCATGAAAAGAAAAAGATGAAAAAAAATGGTCAGTTTACGCCTCACCTGGTCACAAAACCCTGCGGATTACCTGAAAAATAATCGATGAAATTATACACTACGAGTTGGAGTCGTAAATGAGGATCAGGAATTGCGCGAACGCTGGACCTAATCCTTTATAGCCAGAGGTCTCGTGGAATCCGATCCCTTGCTAATGAATCCGAGGCTAATTAGCGCGCGTAAAACACCGTAACTGGGGCGTCAGGGTAAGTTTGTCCTGCCAGTGTGTCTTGCTGGCTTAATTGGCTTTGCCGGGACAAGGAGACAGCCACGGGTGTCGGCAAGCCAGATGGATGGAGGCCGTTTAGAGTCTAATGACATCCTGGCAGTGAAGTGGAAGTTTTAACACGTCGTCTGCCCTGGGAAAAATATAGACGGAAGGGACACTTGTTGATCTGACGCAGAATCCGGCGTCTATACTATTGTGACCAATCAGAGGCGCTAGGTGATGCTGTAAATGTATAGGGAGTGAAATGTTCTCTTATAGAAATTCTCTTTTGTAGTTTTATTATTATTATTATTATTATTATTATTATTATTATTATTATTATTATTATTATTTTTATTATTATTTTATCTTTAGTCGTATTATCTATGTCACATTTGTTACTGTTACTACATATTTATATCCCTTAAAGCTCTTCTTCTTATAGAGTTATAGCATTTATATCGTCTATAGCCTGTAGCCAATCAGAGGCCCGGATGATGCTACGGGTAATATATACGCATAAGGAAGAGAATTGGAAACTATACACGAATAATTCTCCTTTATTATCATTATTCTTTTCACAAACTATTTTTTCTAAGTTTATTCTTATTGATGACTAATTAAGTTATTTGTTTTTTGTATTATTTTGTTAATATATTTCTCGATTCTTTTAAAGTCTTTTCTGAGACGCTATAAGACAGTGGTACCCTCACCCTCAAGTACCATGTGACCCCGGGGCCAAAGGTTACCTGTCAGGGGGTCGTGAGTGTGTGTGTGTGTGTGTGTGTGTGTGTGTGTGTGTGTGTGTGTGTGTGTGTGTGTGTGTCAGAGTAAGTGAAACGTGGGTAACCAACACCGTAGACTTAACACACACTGTTATGCTCATTATTCTTCTTCTTCTTCTTCTTCTTATTATTATTATTATTATTATTACTATTGTTGTTGTTGTTGTTGTTGTTGTTGTTGCTGTAAGGTCGTCCATAAGGACAGATATCAATCATTTAACAACACTCACTTCAATAATAAGTAATAATCCATTCTTTATTACACCCCCTCATGAATGATATGTGTATGATTATGTGTGTGTGTATTGTATATGTGTACTGTATGTGTATGATTGTGTGTGTGTATGGCAACCCGTGGTGTAATGGTGAGCATGCTGGACCCGGGTTCGATCCCCGGGTAGGGTGAAACTATGGGTAAGTTTCTTTACGCCATTTGCCTCTGTCTACCCAGCAGTACCTGGGGACCTGGATGTTAATCGATTTGTGGATCGTGTTCCGGGGTAATGGTTAGCCAGTGTAGTTGGCGAGTTGTCCGGTCTTCTCGGACTATTCATTAACACTGGGTCATGCAGCTCGTTAACTCAGGGTGTGGTTGTTGTGTTGGCGACAGCTTCTACACCTTAAACACTGGGTCATGCAGCTCGTTAACTCAGGGTGTGGTTGTTGTGTTGGCGACAGCTTCTACACCTTAAAGAAATTCACGCCTAGGTGGCCCTTGGGCCGGCCATCCTCGTTACACGAGGGGCAACCATTATTATGTGTATGATTATGTGTTTATGTATGTGGGTACTGTATGTGTACGATGGTGTATGATTATGTGTATGATTTGTATAATGACCTCTTATTGTAATTGTGTTATTTAGGTATATTCTGGGAAAGAGGGCACCTGTCTGTCTTGTCCCTGTCTGTATGCCTGTCTATCTGTCTATCTGGTCCCTGTCTGTATGCCTGTCTCTATCTGTCTGTCTGGTCCCTGTCTGTATGCCTGTCTCTATCTATCTGTCTGTCTGGTCCCTGTCTGTCTGCCTGTCTCTATCTGTCTGTCTGGTCCCTGTCTGTCTGCCTGTCTCTATCTGTCGTGAGGTGCCTGAACCTTTGGGCGTATTGGCTCTTGTCTGTTTATTTCTCTGATTATTGTTTTTCTCTTTTTTTATCCCTTGTTTCTTTGGCTTTTTCATGTGAGAGAGAGAGAGAGAGAGAGGAGAGAGAGAGAGAGAGAGAGAGAGAGAGAGAGAGAGAGAGAGAGAGAGAGAGAGAGAGAGAGAGAGAAAAACCCTGCGGAAAAAAATAAAATAAAACATTGTGTGAACGTCGCCTTTAACACTTAAATCAATTCTCCTGTTGGAAGGTTGACACGTGTATGAGTGGTGAGAATACCCCCCCCCCCCCACCATACTGTATACACACCACTCACACCTTCTTCAGCACAGCGTCAGGTGGGTAATGGGTTACTCCCCCTACAAGTTACTCTCCTCTACTAACCCATATAGCGGGGTTGGTTCATGGGGTATTTCCTCCCCTTGGACACGGGTTCTGGTGCCTATAGTGGGTACTCTTGGACATGTGCCTGTGGTGGGTACTCTTGGACACGTGCTGGGGTGCCTGTGGTGGGTACTCTTGGACACGTGCTGGGGTGCCTGTGGTGGGTACTCTTGGACACGTGCTGGGGTGCCTGTGGTGGGTACTCTTGGACACGTGCTGGGGTGCCTGTGGTGGGTACTCTTGGACACGTGCTGGGGTGCCTGTGGTGGGTACTGTTGAACACGTGCTGGGGTGCCTGTGGTGGGTACTCTTGGACACGTGCTGGGGTGCCTGTGGTGGGTACTGTTGAACACGTGCTGGGGTGCCTGTGGTGGGTACTCTTGGACACGTGCTGGGGTGCCTGTGGTGGGTACTCTTGAACACGTGCTGGGGTGCCTGTGGTGGGTACTCTTGGACACGTGCTGGGGTGCCTGTGGTGGGTAGTCTTGGACATGTGCTGGGGTGCCTGTGGTGGGTAGTCTTGGACATGTGCTGGGGTGCCTGTGGTGGGTACTCTTGGACACGTGCTGGGGTGCCTGTGGTGGGTAGTCTTGGACACGTGCTGGGGTGCCTGTGGTGGGTAGTCTTGGACACGTGCCGGGGTGCCTGTGGTGGGTAGTCTTGGACACGTGCTGGGGTGCCTGTGGTGGGTACTGAGGTAGGAGTCACCCAAGTTTCTCCCTGGTGGACATCACGCTGAGGTCTTGTTCTCATAACGGCGTCAGCTGCCCAGGGTACAGACGGGTGAGTGTTCGGTGTTGTAAGGTGGGTTATCTGCCGACTGTATCTCTCCCATTAAACTGGGTGGACTGGGAGTGCCCCGGGATCGATCCATAACATAGGAGGCGAGCACTGTATCCACTTAACCGCCGCACACCTTAATTTATTGTATATTCGGTTAAATTAAATTCAGGTGGAATTTTGCTTTACAGCCATTAGAAAAATAATACAGAAATATATAATTACTTGTATCAAGATCTTCAGTAGACACAGTAATATGTCGACTACTGTTCTGTTCTTATTGATTGATTGTAAGTGTAACTCAAAGCCAGGCCAGGTCAACAAGACGTTCACCGTTAGTGCTAGTTTTCACTTAGTTGTTACGTCTACAATTAATCTTGTTATGTCTTGATATTGACTCCAGTAAACAAGGTTACCGAGGATAATATATCCCCGTTGTCTGAGATGTAAGTGGCGTTATCAGTTTACGACGCTGTATAACGCTTTATTGCTGCTGTTGCTGTGTGTGTGTGTTTTACAGCGACTGGGAAGGCTCGTGCAGCACCTCTGGTTATGATCGTCGCTACTGCAGGGAACAGCTACGAATAGTGCGTTTAACTCGTCTCCCCCGACACAGTTTATCGTCCCACAACTACCACTGATCATATGATTATCCACCTACTTTGTTACACTTTGTCACGCCGTTGAACTAACTGTGAGGAGTCGTCCGGCTTCTCTGACCACACCGCCTCGACCATGACCACCTACTGATTGTGTATTTACCCGTCGACTTTGCGAGACTTGGCCACATCACAGGCGGTACAGATTACGTATTTACTTACCTACTTTCCGAGACTTACTGATTACCTCACTCTTGGGGAATATATTATAATACCATCATCACTAATTCCATCACCCCGCCGCTCCCCCTCACCTTCTCTCCTCCAAATTTACGATGACTCTTTACGCAAAAAAAAAATATTTATATAGAAAAAAAAATTAACTCGTCGCTCTTCTCTCCACTTTACGACGGCACCGCAAACATTCATCTCCTCTTGCTCACCACAGTTTACGATGACATCTTGTTTACATATCCCTGTGTAGGTGGTGTGTCAGGGTAGGTGGATGGGATGGGATGGGGTTGGTGGTATGTCCGGGTGGGTGGGTGGGGGTGGGTGATGGGGTGGGTGGTATGTCCGGGTGGGTGGGTGGGTGGGGGTGGGTGGGTGGGTTTAGTTCTCTTGCCCTGCCAATATGCTTTACGACCTTCTCCGTCCCTCTCTCACGGGCCATTTTATCCCTGACGTGTAAGAGGCTGGAGGCGTCACCGTGTATTAACAAGACAATGTGATGAGGGGGGGGGGGGGTATGGTCCCTCAGTTTGGGTGATGAATATTAATCTTGAGTCAGTGAGTGATTGTGAGTGAGGGAGGAGTGAGTGAGTGAGTGAGTGAGTGAGGGAGGGAGGGAGTGAGTGGAGTGAGTGAGGGAGGGAGTGAGTGAGTGAGTGAGTGACTGTGAGCGAGGGAGGGAGTGAGTGGAGTGAGTGAGTGAGTGACTGTGAGTGAGGGAGGGAGTGAGTGGAGTGAGTGAGGGAGGGAATGAGTGAGTAAGTGACTGAGAGTGAGGGAGGGAGTGAGTGAGTGAGTGAGTGAGTGACTGACTGTGAGTGAGGGAGGGAGTGAGTGGAGTGAGTGACTGTAAGTGAGGGAGGGAGTGAGTGGAGTGAGTGACTGTGAGTGAGGGAGGGAGTGAGTGGAGTGAGTGAGGGAGGGAGTGAGTGAGTGAGTGAGTGAGTGTTTAAATGAATGAGTGTTTGATTAATTGATTGATTGACTGCGTGGGTGACTGCGTGAGTGAGTTGCTGAATTAGTTGACGGATAATGTGACTGACTGACTGAATCACAGCCCGAGAGAACTGGCCCCTCGCTGCCTCGCCTCACTGTACTTATTAACTGACTCGCTGTGTCTCGAATACCACATCACCCCCCCCCCCCCCCATGGTAAAACATTTATCATGTTTCAATAATTTATTTAGAGTAATTTTGTAGGTAAGGGCAGAAAAGACTTGATTTTATTCGTAAAAACTTCCATATTCTGTACATCCGAATGACGTCACGGCATCACAAGACACCATTCATCTCCTCACGAAATCACAATATTATTTTTTCCTGTCTTTAGAGATCTTGCCTCCGAAATCTACTGACCCTCCTCCTCCTCCTCCTCCTCCTCCTCCTCCTCCTCCTCCTCCTTCTCCTCCTCCTCTTCCTCCTCTTTCTCCCCCTCCCCCTGTTTCTCTTCCTCCTCCCTCTCTTTCTCTCCCCCCTCCTCCTCCTCTTCTTTCTCCTCCTCCTCCTTCTCTTCCTCCTCTTCCTCCTCTTTCTCCCCCTCCCCCTCTTTCTCTTCTTCCTCCCTCTCTTTCTCTCCCCCCTCCTCCTCCTCCTCCTCCTCCTCCTCTTTCTCTTCCTCCTCCCTCTCTTTCTCTCCCCCCTCCTCCTCCTCCTCCTCCTCCTCCTCCTCCTCTCCTCCTCTTTCTCCTCCCTCTCTTTCTCTCCCCCCTCCTCCTCCTCCTCCTCCTCCTCCTCCCCCTCTTTCTCTTCCTCCTCCCTCTCTTTCTCTCCCCCCTCCTCCTCCTCCTTAACCCTGCTACTTGTGACAGGACAACTCACTCCCTGCACACGTCTTCCTCCTCTCTGCATGTAACTTTCAGGTCCTCAGCTACAGGAGAGGCAGAGACCTCCTGACGTCTTGTGGTTGATATTTGTTTCTTCTAAAACTGACGGAGGAAGACCTGCTTCAGTGTGGGTGGTGGGGACACGGTCACTCTGAGCCTCGTGTTCCACCTCTTGATGAGTCAGTCATTTAAGAGAAGAGATTGATGAAGCAAAGTTCAGTAATAATAAAATAGGAGACGTCAACTAGGTATTAGGAGAGTCTCCCCAGCGCCGTCTCTATGATGACGAGGGCCAGAACCTGAGACTCGGGTATCTTATGTTTACATTTTCAGCGTTTGTCAACACGATTTCTCGCTGGTGACGCGTCTTCCAGAAGGGGGGTGGGGGGAGAGCACACTCTTAAATAAATTAGAATGGTGTGAGGATCACTACCCCGGCAAGAAACAGCGCATTTACACCCGAAGATTTTGCCTTTCCTCCATCCCGGTGACGAGCGCCTGCTGCTGCTGGCGAGTTACAGTGCTGAGTGAAGATTTATTATTAATTTCATGAATAGTAAACAAACGTCCCAGAGCAGCCACTCAGATGTGATGGCGCTCGTCTGCACACGTCCAGGCACTTAGTGTTTAGTGCCAGGGATACACTGGCACTGGTGGTGGTGAGGGTGTTAGTTCTGGGGGTGATGGTAGTGCAGGTGGTGGGGGTAATGATGATGGTGATGATGGTTATGATAGTGGTGATGGAACTGACGTTTGGTGATATTAATAATGGTGTTAGTGATGCTAATGATGACAGTAATAGTGATGGTGATAATGAGGTAGCCACAATGAGTGGTGACCAGCGGGTATGGTTGGGGGGGGGGCGGGTGATAGAGGCTGTTGGCGCTGGTCACTACTGGCTGTTGACGCTCGTGACGTGTGGTGGTTCAGGAGGAGAGTGTGACGTCATGTGACTTTGAAGGTGGAGAAAATGGAATCAATCTACGCATTCGGTAGTGAACGTTTTAACATGTTTACCTTCTGTCACATAAGTGCGTCCCACAGGCATGGCGGCCAATTAGGGGCAGTGTGGATACAGCACATTGTACTCAAGGCCACCACTGCACTCGATCACCTTCACTTCCCAACTTACACCGTGAGTTAGGTTCTGGGTGGACTAGGATCCTCCACTCGACTGCCTCACCCCTCACTCCATCACGGCCACCACGTATCTCACAGTGTTGACTCATCCACTGCTGTATCGTGATGCCAGTGTGAGTCACCCTCTTACTCATCAAGTGAATGAGTTATATGGGGTATTTATTTTATACTCATCTAAGAAACTAAGGTAGCAGGAACAGGTTAGATAAGATATAGACGGGAGGGAATTCTCTAAATCTTATAATTATGAATCACAACTTTAATGACAACACCTCAACACTGCCACCCCACCTTGTTTCACCTTAAGATTAACCTAACCTAACCTAACCTAACCTAACCTAACCTAACCCAACCCAACCCAACCAACCCAACCCAACCCAACCCAACCTACCTTTCCTTAACCTCCCCCCCCCCCCCCCCCAGGGAGTGTTAGCGTGTTTAATCATCAGGTAATTTAAGCTGGAAGAGGCCGGGGGGGGGGGGGGGTGAGGGGTGATGGGGGGGGGGGCTAATTACAAGGTGGCCCCCCCAAAAAAAACACTTAATGATTTTGTGGAGATAATAATGACGACACAGACAAATGACTGCCTTCCATCATGTTATTTTCCCTCTTGTCTTCCATCATGTTATTTTTCCCTCTTGTCTTCCATCATGTTATTTTCCCTCTTGTCTTCCATCATGTTATTTTCCCTCTTGTCTTCCATCATGTTATTTTCCCTCTTGTCTTCCATCATGTTATTTTCCCTCTTGTCTTCCATCATGTTATTTTCCCTCTTGTCTTCCATCATGTTATTTTTCCCTCTTGTCTTCCATCATGTTATTTTCCCTCTTGTCTTCCATCATGTTATTTTCCCTCTTGTCTTCCATCATGTTATTTTCCCTCTGTTGTGTGTTTGTTTGTCTGTTTGTCTGGTACTTTATTGGTTTTATATTATTGTAAAGAAAAGACGGTTATTCTATTCTGTCTACCCCCCCTGATCCTCCACTCCCTGGTCCTCCACTCCCTGGTCCTCCACTCCCTGATCCTCCACTCCCTGGCCCTCCACTCCCTGATCCTCCACTCCCTGACCCTCCACCCCCTGATCCTCCACTCCCTGATACCTCCACTCCCTGGTCCTCCACTCCCTGGTCCTCCACCCCCTGATCCTCCACTCCCTGGTCCTCCACTCCCTGATCCTCCACTCCCTGATCCTCCACTCCCTGATCCTCCACTCCCTGATCCTCCACCCCCTGATCCTCCACTCCCTGATCCTCCACTTCCTGGTCCTCCACCCCTGATCCTCCACTCCCTGACCCTCCACTCCCTGATCCTCCACTCCCTGGTCCTCCACTCCCTGGTCCTCCACTCCCTGATCCTCCACCCCCTGATCCTCCACCCCCTGATCCTCCACTCCCTGATCCTCCACTCCCTGATCCTCCACCCCCTGATCCTCCACTCCCTGGTCCCCCACTCCCTTGTCCTCCACTCCCTGACCCTCCACTCCCTGATCCTCCACCCCCTGATCCTCCACCCCCTGATCCTCCACTCCCTGGTCCTCCACTCCCTGGTCCTCCACTCCCTGGTCCTCCACTCCCTGGTCCTCCACTCCCTGGTCCTCCACTCCCTGGTCCTCCACACCCTGGTCCTCCACCCCCTGATCCTCCACTCCCTGACCCTCCACTCCCTGATCCTCCACTCCCTGGTCCTCCACTCCCTGTCCTCCACTCCCTGATCCTCCACCCCCTGATCCTCCACTCCCTGGTCCTCCACTCCCTGATCCTCCACTCCCTGACCCTCCACTCCCTGATCCTCCACTCCCTGGTCCTCCACTCCCTGGTCCTCCACTCCTGATCCTCCACTCCCTGGTCCTCCACTCCCTGGTCCTCCACCCCCTGATCCTCCACTCCCTGGTCCTCCACTCCCTGATCCTCCACTCCCTGGTCCTCCACTCCCTGGTCCTCCACCCCCTGATCCTCCACTCCCTGATCCTCCACTCCCTGATCCTCCACCCCCTGATCCTCCACTCCCTGGTCCCCAACTCCCTTGTCCTCCACTCCCTGGTCCTCCACTCCCTGGTCCTCCACTCCCTGGTCCTCCACTCCCTGATCCTCCACCCCCTGGTCCTCCACTCCCTGATCCTCCACCCCTACCTCCACTCCCTGATCCTCCACTCCCTGGTCCTCCACTCCCTGGTCCTCCACTCCCTGATCCTCCACCCCCTGATCCTCCACTCCCTGGTCCTCCACCCCCTGATCCTCCACTCCCTGGTCCTCCACTCCCTGATCCTCCACTCCCTGGTCCTCCACTCCCTGGTCCTCCACTCCCTGGTCCTCCACCCCCTGATCCTCCACTCCCTGATCCTCCACTCCCTGATCCTCCACCCCCTGATCCTCCACTCCCTGATCCTCCACTCCCTGGTCCTCCACTCCCTGGTCCTCCACTCCCTGGTCCTCCACTCCCTGGTCCTCCACTCCCTGATCCTCCACCCCCTGATCCTCCACTCCCTGGTCCTCCACTCCCTGATCCTCCACTCCCTGATCCTCCACTTCCTGGTCCTCCACCCCCTGATTCTCCACTCCCTGTCCTCCACTCCTGGTCCTCCACTCCCTGGTCCTCCACTCCCTGATCCTCCACTCCTGGTCCTCCACCCCTGATCTCCACTCCCTGACCCCACTCCCTGATCCTCCACTCCCTGGTCCTCCACTCCCTGATCCTCCACTCCCTGATCCTCCACCCCCTGATCCTCCACTCCCTGATCCTCCACTCCCTGATCCTCCACTCCCTGGTCCTCCACTCCCTGGTCCTCCACTCCCTGATCCTCCACTCCCTGGTCCTCCACCCCTGATCCTCCACTCCCTGGTCCTCCACTCCCTGATCCTCCACTCCCTGGTCCTCCACTCCCTGGTCCTCCACTCCCTGGTCCTCCACCCCCTGATCCTCCACTCCCTGATCCTCCACTCCCTGATCCTCCACACCCTGATCCTCCACTCCCTGATCCTCCACTCCCTGTCCCCCACTCCCTTGTCCTCCACTCCCTGATCCTCCACTCCCTGGTCCTCCACTCCCTGATCCTCCACCCCCTGATCCTCCACTCCCTGGTCCTCCACTCCCTGGTCCTCCACTCCCTGATCCTCCACTCCCTGATCCTCCACTCCCTGATCCTCCACTCCCTGCTCCCTTGTCCTCCACTCCCTGGTCCTCCACTCCCTGGTCCTCCACTCCCTGATCCTCCACTTCCTGGTCCTCCACCCCCTGATTCTCCACTCCCTGACCCTCCACTCCCTGGTCCTCCACTCCCTGATCCTCCACTCCCTGATCCTCCACTCCCTGATCCTCCACTCCCTGGTCCTCCACCCCCTGATCCTCCACTCCCTGACCCTCCACTCCCTGATCCTCCACTCCCTGGTCCTCCACTCCCTGGTCCTCCACCCCTGATCCTCCACTCCCTGGTCCTCCACACCCTGATCCTCCACTCCCTGGTCCTCCACTCCCTGATCCTCCACTCCCTGGTCCTCCACTCCCTGATCCTCCACTCCCTGACCCTCCACTCCCTGATCCTCCACTCCCTGGTCCTCCACTCCCTGATCCTCCACACCCTGATCCTCCACTCCCTGATCCTCCACTCCCTGATCCTCCACTCCCTGACCCTCCACTCCCTGATCCTCCACTCCCTGGTCCTCCACTCCCTGATCCTCCACCCCCTGATCCTCCACTCCCTGGTCCTCCACCCCCTGATCCTCCACTCCCTGGTCCTCCACTCCCTGATCCTCCACTCCCTGATCCTCCACTCCCTGATCCTCCACTCCCTGATCCTCCACTCCCTGATCCTCCACTCCCTGGTCCTCCACTCCCTTGTCCTCCACTCCCTTGTCCTCCACTCCCTGATCCTCCACTCCCTGGTCCTCCACTCCTGACCTCCCTGATCCTCCACCCTTGTCCTCCACTCCCTGATCCTCCACTCCCTGGTCCTCCACTCCCTGGTCCTCCACTCCCTGATCCTCCACTCCCTGGTCCTCCACTCCCTGATCCTCCACTCCCTGATCCTCCACTCCCTGATCCTCCACCCCCTGATCCTCCACTCCCTGGTCCTCCACTCCCTGATCCTCCACTCCCTGGTCCTCCACTCCCTGGTCCTCCACTCCCTGATCCTCCACTCCCTGGTCCTCCACTCCCTGATCCTCCACTCCCTGGTCCTCCACTCCCTGATCCTCCACTCCCTGATCCTCCACCCCCTGATCCTCCACTCCCTGGTCCTCCACTCCCTGATCCTCCACTCCCTGGTCCTCCACCCTGTCCTCCACTCCCTGGTCCTCCACTCCCTGGTCCTCCACTCCCTGTCCTCCACTCCCTGATCCTCCACTCCCTGGTCCTCCACTCCCTGGTCCTCCACCCCTGATCCTCCACTCCCTGGTCCTCCACCCCCTGATCCTCCACTCCCTGATCCTCCACTCCCTGATCCTCCACTCCCTGATCCTCCACTCCCTGATCCTCCACTCCCTGATCCTCCACTCCCTGATCCTCCACTCCCTGGTCCTCCACTCCCTGGTCCTCCACTCCCTGGTCCTCCACTCCCTGATCCTCCACTCCCTGATCCTCCACTCCCTGGTCCTCCACTCCCTGGTCCTCCACTCCCTGGTCCTCCACTCCCTGATCCTCCACTCCCTGGTCCTCCACCCCCTGATCCTCCACTCCCTGATCCTCCACTCCCTGATCCTCCACTCCCTGATCCTCCACTCCCTGGTCCTCCACTCCCTGATCCTCCACTCCCTGGTCCTCCACTCCCTGGTCCTCCACCCCCTGGTCCTCCACTCCCTGGTCCTCCACTCCCTGATCCTCCACCCTGATCCTCCACTCCCTGATCCTCCACTCCCTGGTCCTCCACTCCCTGATCCTCCACCCCTGTCCTCCACACCCTGGTCCTCCACTCCCTGATCCTCCACTCCCTGATCCTCCACTCCCTGATCCTCCACTCCCTGGTCCTCCACTCCCTGATCCTCCACTCCCTGATCCTCCACACCCTGATCCTCCACTCCCTGGTCCTCCACTCCCTGGTCCTCCACTCCCTGATCCTCCACTCCCTGATCCTCCACTCCCTGATCCTCCACTCCCTGGTCCTCCACTCCCTGATCCTCCACTCCCTGATCCTCCACTCCCTGATCCTCCACTCCCTGATCCTCCACTCCCTGGTCCTCCACTCCCTGGTCCTCCACCCCCTGGTCCTCCACCCCCTGGTCCTCCACTCCCTGGTCCTCCACTCCCTGATCCTCCACTCCCTGGTCCTCCACTCCCTGATCCTCCACTCCCTGGTCCTCCACTCCCTGTCCTCCACTCCCTGGTCCTCCACTCCCTGGTCCTCCACTCCCTGATCCTCCACTCCCTGATCCTCCACTCCCTGGTCCTCCACTCCCTGGTCCTCCACTCCCTGTCCTCCACTCCCTGGTCCTCCACTCCCTGGTCCTCCACTCCCTGATCCTCCACTCCCTGGTCCTCCACTCCCTGATCCTCCACTCCCTGATCCTCCACTCTCTGATCCTCCACTCCCTGGTCCTCCACTCCCTGGTCCGCCACCCCTGATCCTCCACTCCCTGGTCCTCCACCCCTGATCCTCCACTCCCTGGTCCTCCACTCCCTGATCCTCCACTCCCTGATCCTCCACTCCCTGATCCTCCACTCCCTGATCCTCCACTCCCTGGTCCTCCACTCCCTGGTCCTCCACTCCCTGATCCTCCACTCCCTGATCCTCCACTCCCTGGTCCTCCACTCCCTGATCCTCCACTCCCTGGTCCTCCACTCCCTGGTCCTCCACCCCTGATCCTCCACTCCCTGGTCCTCCACTCCCTGATCCTCCACTCCCTGGTCCTCCACTCCCTGGTCCTCCACTCCCTGGTCCTCCACTCCCTGGTCCTCCACTCCCTGATCCTCCACTCCCTGATCCTCCACTCCCTGGTCCTCCACCCCCTGATCCTCCACTCCCTGATCCTCCACTCCCTGATCCTCCACCCCTGATCCTCCACTCCCTGGTCCTCCACTCCCTGGTCCTCCACTCCCTGGTCCTCCACTCCCTGATCCTCCACTCCCTGGTCCTCCACTCCCTGATCCTCCACTCCCTGATCCTCCACTCCCTGACCCTCCACTCCCTGATCCTCCACTCCCTGGTCCTCCACTCCCTGGTCCTCCACTCCCTGATCCTCCACTCCCTGACCCTCCACCCCCTGATCCTCCACTCCCTGACCCTCCACTCCCTGATCCTCCACTCCCTGGTCCTCCACTCCCTGGTCCTCCACTCCCTGATCCTCCACCCCCTGATCCTCCACTCCCTGGTCCTCCACCCCCTGATCCTCCACTCCCTGGTCCTCCACTCCCTGATCCTCCACTCCCTGGTCCTCCACTCCCTGGTCCTCCACTCCCTGGTCCTCCACTCCCTGATCCTCCACTCCCTGATCCTCCACCCCTGATCCTCCACTCCCTGATCCTCCACTCCCTGGTCCTCCACTCCCTGATCCTCCACTCCCTGGTCCTCCACTCCCTGGTCCTCCACTCCCTGATCCTCCACTCCCTGATCCTCCACTCCCTGATCCTCCACTCCCTGATCCTCCACTCCCTGGTCCTCCACTCCCTGATCCTCCACTCCCTGATCCTCCACTCCCTGGTCCTCCACCCCCTGATCCTCCACTCCCTGACCCTCCACTCCCTGGTCCTCCACTCCCTGGTCCTCCACTCCCTGATCCTCCACTCCCTGGTCCTCCACCCCCTGATCCTCCACTCCCTGACCCTCCACTCCCTGATCCTCCACTCCCTGGTCCTCCACTCCCTGGTCCTCCACTCCCTGATCCTCCACTCCCTGATCCTCCACTCCCTGATCCTCCACTCCCTGATCCTCCACTCCCTGATCCTCCACTCCCTGGTCCTCCACTCCCTGGTCCTCCACTCCCTGATCCTCCACTCCCTGGTCCTCCACCCCCTGATCCTCCACTCCCTGGTCCTCCACTCCCTGATCCTCCACTCCCTGGTCCTCCACTCCCTGGTCCACTCCCTGGTCCTCCACTCCCTGATCCTCCACTCCCTGATCCTCCACTCCCTGATCCTCCACCCCCTGATCCTCCACTCCCTGATCCTCCACTCCCTGGTCCCCCACTCCCTTGTCCTCCACTCCCTGGTCCTCCACTCCCTGGTCCTCCACTCCCTGGTCCTCCACTCCCTGATCCTCCACTCCCTGATCCTCCACTCCCTGTCCTCCACTCCCTGATCCTCCACTCCCTGATCCTCCACTCCCTGATCCTCCACTCCCTGGTCCTCCACTCCCTGTCCTCCACTCCCTGGTCCTCCACTCCCTGGTCCTCCACTCCCTGATCCTCCACTTCCTGGTCCTCCACCCCCTGATTCTCCACTCCCTGACCCTCCACTCCCTGATCCTCCACTCCCTGGTCCTCCACTCCCTGATCCTCCACCCCCTGATCCTCCACCCCCTGATCCTCCACTCCCTGGTCCTCCACCCCCTGATCCTCCACACCCTGACCCTCCACTCCCTGATCCTCCACTCCCTGGTCCTCCACTCCCTGGTCCTCCACCCCTGATCCTCCACTCCCTGGTCCTCCACCCCCTGATCCTCCACTCCCTGGTCCTCCACTCCCTGATCCTCCACTCCCTGGTCCTCCACCCCCTGATCCTCCACTCCCTGACCCTCCACTCCCTGATCCTCCACTCCCTGGTCCTCCACTCCCTGGTCCTCCACTCCCTGATCCTCCACTCCCTGGTCCTCCACCCCCTGATCCTCCACTCCCTGATCCTCCACTCCCTGATCCTCCACTCCCTGGTCCTCCACTCCCTGATCCTCCACTCCCTGGTCCTCCACTCCCTGTCCTCCACCCCCTGGTCCTCCACTCCCTGGTCCTCCACTCCCTGATCCTCCACTCCCTGATCCTCCACTCCCTGATCCTCCACTCCCTTGTCCTCCACTCCCTGATCCTCCACCCCCTGATCCTCCACTCCCTGGTCCTCCACTCCCTGATCCTCCACTCCCTGATCCTCCACTCCCTGATCCTCCACTCCCTTGTCCTCCACTCCCTGATCCTCCACCCCCTGATCCTCCACTCCCTGGTCCTCCACTCCCTGGTCCTCCACTCCCTGGTCCTCCACTCCCTGATCCTCCACTCCCTGATCCTCCACTCCCTGATCCCCCACCCCCTGATCCTCCACAACCCTGGTCCTCCACTCCCTGATCCTCCACTCCCTGGTCCTCCACTCCCTGGTCCTCAACTCCCTGATCCTCCACTCCCTGGTCCTCCACTCCCTGATCCTCCACTCCCTGGTTCTCCACTCCCTGATCCTCCACTCCCTGATCCCCCACCCCCTGATCCTCCACAACCCTGGTCCTCCACTCCCTGATCCTCCACTCCCTGGTCCTCCACTACCTGGTCCTCCACCCCCTGGTCCCCCACTCCCTGATCCTCCACTCCCTGGTCCTCCACTCCCTGATCCTCCACTCCCTGGTCCTCCACTCCCTGGTCCTCCACCCCCTGATCCTCCACTCCCTGGTCCTCCACTCCCTGATCCTCCACTCCCTGATCCTCCACTCCCTGGTCCTCCACCCCCTGATCCTCCACTCCCTGATCCTCCACTCCCTGATCCTCCACTCCCTGATCCTCCACCCCCTGGTCCTCCACTCCCTGGTCCTCCACTCCCTGGTCCTCCACTCCCTGATCCTCCACCCCCTGGTCCTCCACTCCCTGGTCCTCCACTCCCTGGTCCTCCACTCCCTGGTCCTCCACTCCCTGATCCTCCACTCCCTGGTCCTCCACCCCCTGATCCCCCACTCCCTGATCCTCCACTCCCTGATCCTCCACTCCCTGATCCTCCACTCCCTGGTCCTCCACTCCCTGATCCTCCACTCCCTGGTCCTCCACTCCCTGGTCCTCCACCCCCTGGTCCTCCACACCCTGGTCCTCCACTCCCTGATCCTCCACTCCCTGATCCTCCACTCCCTGATCCTCCACTCCCTTGTCCTCCACTCCCTGATCCTCCACCCCCTGATCCTCCACCCCCTGGTCCTCCACTCCCTGATCCTCCACTCTCTGATCCTCCACTCCCTGATCCTCCACTCCCTTGTCCTCCACTCCCTGATCCTCCACCCCCTGATCCTCCATCCCCTGATCCTCCACTCTCTGGTCCTCCACTCCCTGGTCCTCCACTCCCTGGTCCCCCACTGCCTGATCCTCCACTCCCTGATCCTCCACTCCCTGATCCTCCACTCACTGGTCCTCCACTCCCTGATCCTCCACTCCCTGATCCTCCACTCCCTGATCCTCCACTCCCTGGTCCTCCACTCCCTGGTCCCCACTCCCTGGTCCTCCACCCCCTGGTCCTCCACTCCCTGGTCCTCCACTCCCTGGTCCTCCACTCCCTGATCCTCCACTCCCTGATCCTCCACTCCCTGGTCCTCCACCCCCTGGTCCTCCACTCCCTGGTCCTCCACTCCCTGGTCCTCCACTCCCTAATCCTCCACTCCCTGGTCCTCCACTCCCTGATCCTCCACTCCCTGATCCTCCACTCCCTGGTCCCCCACCCCCTGATCCTCCACTCCCTGGTCCTCCACTCCCTGGTCCTCCACTCCCTGATCCTCCACTCCCTGATCCTCCACTCCTTGATCCTCCACTCCCTGGTCCTCCACTCCCTGATCCTCCACTCCCTGATCCTCCACTCTCTGATCCTCCACTCCCTGGTCCTCCACTCCCTGGTCCCCCACCCCCTGATCCTCCACCCCCTGGTCCTCCACCCCCTGATCCTCCACTCCCTGGTCCTCCACTCCCTGATCCTCCACTCCCTGGTCCTCCACTCCCTGATCCTCCACTCCCTGATCCTCCACTCCCTGGTCCTCCACTCCCTGATCCTCCACTCCCTGATCCTCCACTCCCTGGTCCTCCACTCCCTGATCCTCCACTCCCTGGTCCTCCACTCCCTGGTCCTCCACTCCCTGGTCCCCCACTCCCTGGTCCTCCACTCCCTGGTCCTCCACTCCCTGGTCCTCCACTCCCTGGTCCTCCACTCCCTGGTCCCCCACTCCCTGGTCCTCCACTCCCTGGTCCCCCACTCCCTGGTCCCCCACTCCCTGGTTCTCCACTCCCTGGTCCTCCACTCCCTGGTCCTCCACTCCCTGGTCCTCCACTCCCTGGTCCCCCACTCCCTGGTCCTCCACTCCCTGGTCCCCCACTCCCTGGTCCTCCACTCCCTGGTCCCCCACTCCCTGGTTCTCCACTCCCTGGTCCTCCACTCCCTGGTCCTCCACTCCCTGGTCCTCCACTCCCTGGTCCTCCACTCCCTGACCCTCCACTCCCTGCCCTCCTTATCTCCCTCCCTCCCCACAGTGCCCGGGTTCACTCC
The DNA here is from genome assembly GCA_958450375.1 of Homarus gammarus. Lineage (NCBI taxonomy): Eukaryota > Metazoa > Arthropoda > Malacostraca > Decapoda > Nephropidae > Homarus > Homarus gammarus. The sequence continues at coordinate 70,362 of CAUDMG010003474.1, forward strand.
TCGCCCTCAGTTTTCACCATTCTCGCTCTCCTTCTCCTTACCTCTCGCTCTCCTTCATTCCTTCCTTCCTTCACTTACTTCCCCCTCTCTGCCCCCATCACTTACCCCCCCCCTCCCCCCCCCCCCGGGTAAATTAAGGCCGCCGAGTCATAAATTATCATCAGCGACTCATAATTCAGGCTCAGGCAAGATTCTTCACCCCATCACTCCCTCCCCATTACCCCTTAGCACTCCCTCCCCATTACCCCTTAGCACTCCCTCCCCATTACCCCTTAGCACTCCCTCCCCATTACCCCTTAGCACTCCCTTCCCATTACCCCTTAGCACTCCCACCCCCTCACCCCCCCTCCTCACCTTCATTTCTTAGTGCTCCTCCCCACTCAACAGTCACCAGTATCCCCCCCCCCCCACTCATCTTCTGCTGGGTTGGTGACCTCATTACCAACACCCACTCACCAGGAGGACTCCCCACCCAGTTTCTTGGCGGTCTTCTCTCGCCCTCTCGACTTCCACTAGAGTCTGGCTTGGTGACCAACAACAGAGTTTGAACTATTGACGATAGGCACTGCTACTGTCACCACTTGAGACACGAATCACCAAGTTTTGAGACAGGAAATACCAGGATGTGAAACAGGAATCACCAGGATATAAGACAGTAATCACCAGGATGTGAGATAGAAATCACCAGGATGTGAGACAGGAATCACCAGGTTGTGAGACAGAAATCACCAGGATGTGAGACAGGAATCGCCAGGTTGTGAGACAGGAATCACCAGGATGAGACAGGAATCACCAGGATGTGAGACAGGAATCACCAGGATGTGAGACAGGAATCACCAGTATGAGACAGGAATCACCACGTTATGAGACAGGAATCACCAGGATTTGAGACAGGAATCACCAAGTTGAGACAGGAATCACCAGGTCTTCGCCATTAACGCCTCACCTAGCAGCCCCTTAAAGAGCCAGGCACCAGCAAAAGTGGAGGCAGTGAAATGTTTGACGGCGCTGCTCAACGATGGGCAACAGTGAAAAACTAGGGTAGTTAGAGTGGGACGAACGAGGTCGTTAGCGCAGACGTGGTCGTTAAGACGCGAGAAGCTGCCGTTAAGAACACTCGTAATGGGCACAGGCGTTTCATTCGTGTAAGAAATAAGGTGGAATATGATAACGTCGATTATAAAGGAGTTTGTTAAGAGATAAAGTCGACGGTTTATACTGTGTTGACGTTTTGCACCATGATACAAGATAAACAAATGAACGAAGGCTCTCTCTCTCTCTCTCTCTCTCTCTCTCTCTCTCTCTCTCTCTCTCTCTCTCTCTCTCTCTCTCTGACAGTAAGTAACATATAGATGGGGGACATCTTTAACAAATAAGCCAATCACAACCGTTGTATCATCCACCAATAGGTGACCAGGAGCTTACGAATCAACCAATCAGATGCACTATACCCATTATCAATAAGCTAGCTGCTGTGACTAAAACAACCAATCACATGCCTTATATCAAGCACCAATAGGAGAACAGGTGTTATAATTTGGCCAGTAAGATGTCTCCATTAAACACCACAAAGCGACTAAGCGTCATAAATAAACCAGTAAGAAGACAGATGTTAGGTATATCAGCCAATCAAATGCGTCATAAAAAAGCACCAATAGGCGACAAGATATCAGTAACTAACCAATCAGATGGCTTCTTTCAAGAACCAATTGACTACCAAATTGTCATAAAGCAACGAATCAGGCACCTTCTATCAGGAGCCAATAGGCTGCTAAATACCATAGATTAACCATTCACTTGCCTTATAACAAGCACTGAACAAGGCAATTTGGTTGTTTACCCCCCGTGTTGTGTGTGTGGGGGGGGGGACGGTGAGGTGAAGAGAGAGAGAGAGAGAGAGAGAGAGAGAGAGAGAGAGAGAGAGACCACACACGAGTGAACAAGACAATTTGGTTGTTTGTCCCCGCGTGTAGTTAAGAACAATGCCTTCCTATTGGTTCATACAGCTCTAACAAGCCTCCCTCCCTATACTAATTGTAAGGCAGCGGGGAGAGTGAGTGAGTGGGGGAGAGGGGGGAGTGATAGTGAGTGGGAAACAGAGGGATTGTGGGGGAGAAGAGGGTGAGAGAGGGAAAGAGAATATGGGAAACGAGAGGGAGTGAGAGGGAAAGAGAGAATAAAGGAGAGAAAGAAAGTGGGTGAGGGTGAGGAACACACACACACACACACACACACACACACACACACACACACACTTGTTCTCCACCAACAGACAGTTAGACAGAGGTTGTATTGGCCTTAACGACCTTAGGGAATATCCACCTGTTTAACGAGGCATTTCGACTCACGTGAGAACTACCTTCAAACGACCCAGCAAGGACTTGGCAACCCGGGCAGAAGGTTAGGGCACGTGGAGGGCCTCACTAACAATTAGGGGAGATTAATTACTCGATCAATGTGCAGCAACTGGGCTTGGCCGCCTAATTGTTTAAGTGAGACATTGAGATGGGGTGGTGGAAACAATGTGTGTGTGTGTGTGAGAGAGAGAAGCATACGTACATACATACATACATACATACATCCATCCATCCATCCATCCTTGACCACCGTAGGGTCGAGACCTATTCAGGCGCTGCTCCTGCTGAGCAGCTGCCCCCCTTGGCCATGTTCAGCCCCATTCCCCAAGTCCCTCTCCCCGACCCATCCTCACCACCGGGATGTCAACATAATCAAAAGTGACAATTTCGTTTCGGAAAGAAGTAGGATCAGTGATGAACAGTGATGAACAGTGTTTAAGCCAGTGAATTCAGCACTAGACAGTACCAGTTAGAGCCGCGACCCACCAGTGAGATAAGCACCCCTGGGAACTGACCGCCATCTTCTGACCAGGAGGTGCTAATCAGTCCACCATGGGAACAACAGTGGGTCGGCTTCACCCCTGACTACGAGATAACACAACACCACCTAGCAGAGAGTGAGGTACTGTGACACCACCCCACACCACCCAGTGTCTCCATGACCACGTGAGGTCCTTCATATCAACACCTACGGACGAGTTACAATACAACGTGAACACCACACCACCTGGTGTCTCCATGACCAGCCCGGACCATCAACTGTAAACTATAATAATTTGTATGTTCAATCACTGTTCCTTCTTCTTTCAGTAATGAAAGCTTTTGTTAAGCGACCCACCCGCCCCTTGTCTCTGTATGTAATAAGTCATTTTTGTCCAATGTATATTTTCAGCCTTCCGGCTGCAGAACTTTTTCAATAAACCATTAATTATTATTATTATTATTACTTACCTACATACATACATACTTACATACAATTAATATCACACACTGCAACTCTATTAATAAACCGTTTATTCATATTATTTTAACGCTACACAGACATTATCATAAGTCACTTGCTAACAACCTGTGGATTAACTGAAATATAAATAACCCAGGTATTACTTCACCAGCTTAGACACACACCCACACACACACACATACACACACAAGTCCATTATCGAAACCCACCTAGAGAACGTGACTAGAAACCCAGAAACGACTAACAAGATATATGAGAGATATCTAAAGAAATACGAGGAGCTCCTGCCGGCAACCCTGAATGAAGGAGGCATAGGTTGCCTGTTCGTCCAATACGGTTGGACAATATTACAGGGGGCCGTTTGTTTACATTCTGTGTTGACTCAGCGGGGTAAGGGGAGACACTTGTGACGTCACCATCACACACTCACGGCCTTGATAAACCCTAATAAACCCCAGACATAAGCCTCTTGGCCCCTACCCCCCGCCTGCCCCTACCCCCTACCCCCCCGCCACCCCCTACCCTCCTACCCCCCGCCACCCCCTACCCTCCTACCCCCTACCCTCCTAAGGTAAACATTTTGTTATACTTTTCTTCTTCAGGTGAAAGTTTGTTGACATATGAGAAATATCAACACAAGTCAGCTGATTAGGTACGGCAGCGCTATAATTCTGTAATGACTGGAGGGTCTATAACTATAATCACGAGGTTTGTAATACTGTAACTACTGGGGGGGGGGGGAGTGTAATTTTGTAACCACTGGAACACTGTAACTCTGTAAACACCACAACACTGTAATACGACGTCGCCACAGAACCACGAGAGATTTTCAGAGACGTTCAAAACTACAGACACATTAACGTATGCAGGATAGCCTTCAAATTTCCTCTTGAATTACAGTGTACAGCTCGTCCGAAATATTAATGCAATCGGCGAAGTGGTTGGTGCTGTTCTGGGGGGGGGGGGGGTGGGGGGGGGGGGGGGGGGGGGCGGGGCGGCGGCGCTGTGCATCACGTTTGGGCAGACAAGATGATGAAGTTGTTGTTGTGGTCTAAGAGTGACACAATGTAACACACACACACACACACACACACACACACACACACACACACACAATATCTTGTGGGTTTGTCTCTTTTCACCGCCACCGCCAGTAGAGCTCTGGAACTCAAGAGTTACCACCAATATTTAAGCTCTTGAGAAATTGAGAGCGAGACTTTGAAATGAATGTACGTTTTAAATATGGAGTAAAGGGGAAGTTAATTGGTGAACTCCTCATTCCCAAGAATTTATATCGACACAATATGTAACCGCGAAATTTCCAGACTTTTTCGTTTTTCTTAACTTTTAACAAAATTGTTGTTTTCTTGACTTAAGAAATATATATTTTTCCTGACCGTGAGAATGCTGCGATATATTTGTTGACTGGTGATCCCTACTTCACTACATTATTTGACTCGTGTTCATAAGAGCTACAATCAACAACTTTCTTCCCGGGCTGATGATGGCTGTCTATAGTACACGGCCTTGAGGGAGAGAGTATACTGTGGTCAAGATCAAACCTGAAGCTGTAAACACAAGAAAGATATGAGATGTTCCAGCGTGTTTTTGTGACCATCCGCCCTGCTAGCATGGGAGTGACTGAAGAAACTGACCAGTCGTTAACTTTAGCGTGAGTGGAGAATGACTCATAGAAACACTGGCCGCTAGTAACTCTCAACCACGGAAACTGTCGGCACGGCGTGAGTGACGAGGTCGTGGGTCTTACGAGAGTGGCCCACCGTCCCACGCGAGTAACTTACTATATGAACGGCGCCTTAACCACCTAAATTGACCAAAAAAATGTCACAGGGTAAAATAACACACACACACAGACACACACACACACATACACACACACACTCTGAGGCCGGCCATACCATTTATCCTCTTCAAATGAGGATAAATGATTGTCTGTCTGGCAATGATTAGTTGATCTACAGGATGAGTGACAGCAGGGGCAGACTGTCCTCCTTTTAAAAATGGAGAGTTTTTTCAGGGGAGAGGGAGGGAGGGAGGGAGGGGGGTGTGGTTATAGTAAGGTGCAGACTTTTCCTGACATTCTATGGTAGGACTTTATTGACTTTTTATGGGAAACTTTTCTATCTTTGTCCACTAGATAAAATCGTGGGTAGTCCGCTGTGTTTATTGAACCATACCTCAACAACTTATCAATGATTTCTTTCTGAACGTTCATGAATGGAGACCTTTGATAGCCGATGAATAGACATTTAGTAATGAGCCGCATCACTCATTAGTGGATATTTGACATTACTTTACACTTAGTGATTTATACATGTTTGAAATAATTGATGAAGTTTTCAGAAATATTTAAGGATGAGTCATTGGTGCCTGAACTGTGCGGGAGGGAGCAGTAGATAGAAGCCTAAAAAAAATAATTTTGCAAGAGTTGATTTAATGGCCATGTTAAACTCTTGTATCTAACACTGGTTTATGTATTTACAGGCTCAGACTTCAGTACTGTACATGGTAAGTACATATTGTGTCAGTTTTACAGACATAAGATATCATTATAATATACAGTTTTGATATACACAGCTAAAGTTATAAAGAGTTCCAGAGAGTGAAAATCAACTAATACACTATACGGTACAGTGTTACTCTGAATTAAAACAAAACAAAACGAAAAAAATAATAATAAACGTACTAGTTAATATTATTTACAACTCTACACAGTAAATAACTTGGGTTCCTGAGCCTTGCTTTGTCCGGAAGCATATTATATGTGATATTTTTTTAATGCGTGTATTGTACTAACACTGATGACCTTTCGTTATTGGAAACCTCGCGGTGGTAACGTCAGGTACTGAGGTGAAGCAAGGCTTGTAACGGTGTTAGCTTTAATGTTAGCTTACACTGTTGACGTGTATTCATAAGTATAACTAACACTTACAATGTGAGTTACAGAAGTAGTCTCGTGTTTGTTTTTCAGGTGGAGGTAAAGTTCATGCATTTTATTACAACACAAATGTATATTTGTTAGGTGGAGATGAGGTGTATATTATGTATTTCCTTCTGTTCACCACGTATGTGAAGTTTATTTTAAATCAAGTTAAAGATCATGTCATTTTCAATGTCGCACGTGATATTTGTTTTCAGATGAAGGTAATGTACTTGGGTTTTCTATTTGTGTTTAACTTAAATGTTAAGTTTATTCAGGTTTTTTTTCCAGACAGATATGTTCATGTGAATTTTTTGCCTAACGCTCCATATGACAAACAAAAACATGACTATGTTACTCCAGCTGAAAAAGTACTTGTTTCTATAGCCTTTTTTACGAAACTAAATATATATATATATATATATATATATAACTCCAAAACTTGGTTCGGGGCTGTTTTGTGCACTGAAAGAGTTGACGTGTTTTTACTACCGCTAACTTGGCATGACGTGTGATTATTTCTGACGGGGAAGTATTGCTCTTTGATCACTGTAATGACCGGAGTTTTAATCACCCTCTTCAGTTGACGGGGGTCGTCGTGTTGACAACCATAGTTTTAAACGCTGTGGACGACGCTCGACGGAGAGGGGCGGCGGTAAAACGAACTAATATTGGAATGTTAAGATAAAGCTGGTAGCTTATCTACGTTAGGCTCTTCGTAATTGTTTTCTTTATTTTATTGGATATTTATAAATGATTAATGAACAAAGAAAAACATAATGGTTACTTTATAAACCTTTTTTTTTACATTGTTTTTACGGCCAAAATCATGAAATTTTCAAGAGACTTGTGATTCGTTTTACTGCCAAGTGCCAGCTCGTTCAGCTGCTGGAGTCATCTCATCTTACAAACGCTGGTACTAATCAGATAAGCACTTTAAGATAAATAATTCACCTGTTAGCTGTTCTGTGAGTGAGTTTACGTCTGGAAAACATTAACTGTTCTCCCTCGCCATTTAATGGCACTAAAAACTCCCTGTTGATGATCGTCCGTGGTATAGTCTTGAATTTTGCGCCAGCGTTTGTAAACAAACGCACCGTATCCCCGCATCCTCTGACCAACGCTCTTGTGCATTATGCAGAAGACCCGACAGCAGCACCCTTATCCACTACCTCCTAAGATGTCCCCACACACAACGCTTCCGTGACGCCTGCTGGACCACCACTCCACGACCCCCTGACGGAGACACGATGATCCTCCCCATACTGGCCAGATACTATGTAAATAACATTGATCACAGGACAACAAATTTTTTATAATTCCCAGTTGCATGAGATTTCTTTACTGTTTCTTACCATTTTTGATCTGCTGATTTCATATTTGAAACCAGTTTTGTTCTGCATGCTCCAGTTTTCATGCATTTTGAGGTTTTACATTCTAGCCGTTTGCGGTCAAATTAATTAATTACACGATTATGGTATCAATAGGGAGATATAATTTTGTCTGTTTTTTCTTTCAGATTTGGTCATGGCTACAAAGAGAAATCAATGTGTGAACAAACCTGATGCCTTCTGTTATATTTGTGGATACTTCACGCTTATTCGTCAGAGGCGCAATATAACATCGTTTGTGAGGCGCGGCTATAAAGCGTACTTCGGACTTACTCTTGGCGACCAAGACAAAAAATGGGCTCCTCATGCTGTGTGTCATAACTGCGAAGAAATGCTGCGTGACTGGACAAAAGGAAAACGTAAGGGCTTACCGTTCGGAATTCCCATGACCTGGCGAGAACCGAAGGACCACACAACTGACTGCTATTTTTGTCTGATCAATACGAAGGGTGTTGGCAAGAAAAACAGACATAAAATATCGTATCCTAGTATCCCTTCAGCAATTCGACCTACTTTGCACTCTGATGAGCTACCAGTTCCAGTTTTTAATGGGTTGTCTCCAGCTGAAGAGGAGGGAAGCGACAAAGACCAAGAGAGTGAACATGAAACTCAAGAAATACTTGCAGATTCCGACGATTCTTCTGATGGTACACCAGAGTCATCAACCCCTCAGAAGTTTAGTCAGCCAGAGCTGAATGACCTTGTGCGTGATTTGGGTCTCTCCAAAAATGCAGCAGAAGTTCTAGCTTCTAGGTTGCAAGAAAAGGCTCTACTGAACCAGACCACAAAAGTTTCAGACTTCAGAAAGCGGGAACAGGATTTTGTGCCATTCTTTACAGAGGAGAATAAGTTTGTTTACTGTCATAATATCCCGGGTCTTCTCCAGGAATTAGGGATTCCATTGTATAGTCCAAATGACTGGCGATTATTTCTAGATAGTTGTAAGCGTAGCGTGTGTGCTACTACATAATGGTAATGTCTATGCAGCTGTTCCAGTGGGTCATTCTGTGTGCTTACGAGAGGAGTATAATGACATTAAAACTGTGATTCACCTGCTAAAATACCATGAGCACAACTGGACAATTTGTGTTGACCTCAAAATGGTGAACTTCCTTCTTGGCCAACAAAGAGGATTTACAAAGTATCCCTGCTTTCTTTGCATGTGGGACAGCCGAGCTAGAGACAGGCATTGGAACCTGAAGGAGTGGCCCTTACGTGAGACTCTGGAAGCTGGTATGCCAAACATTGTCAATGATCCAATCGTCAGTCGAGAAAAGATCATATTTCCTCCTCTCCATATCAAGCTGGGCCTGATGAAACAGTTTGTCAGAGCATTAAATAATGATGGTGAATGCTTCCAACACATAGTCTCTGCTCACCCTGCTTTGTCATTTGAGAAGATAAAGGCAGGTGTGTTTGATGGACCACAAATTCGTGCACTTGTACGTGATCAAGACTTTGTCAGAAAGATGGACGACAAGGAAAGGGGTGCATGGCTTTCATTTGTGGCGGTAATGGAAAACTTTCTTGGTAATAAAAAGGCTGACAACTATGAAACCCTTGTAGCAACCATGTTGTCAGCCTTTCATGACCTTGGATGCAATATGAGTGTCAAACTCCATTTCCTATATAGTCATCTTGATAGATTCCCTGAGAACCTAGGGGCAGTAAGTGACGAGCAAGGCGAGCGGTTTCATCAGGATCTCAAGACCATGGAAGACCGCTACCAAGGGAGATGGGACAAACATATGATGGCAGACTACTGCTGGAGCATTAAACGAGAGTGCCCTGAGACATTTCACAAACGCAAGAGCTTCAAGCGCAAATTCCTACCTGGCTAAAATGTGATTGGGCTTTGTCTCCTCATAGTAACAAATTTCTTACCTAACAATGAGTTTTATACAAATTTCAACCTTTGTTTTAGATGGAACATGTTTCAAATTGTGTTGTTGAATAAATTTAGAATATGTAATATTTTATTGTTTATTACCCAGCTAATTTAATGACAGTTTAATGACATATTTTTCAAGATAGACGACGAGGTCAATAAGACGAAGACGAAATTTTGAAATTTCAAAATACCTTGATTGCAAAAAAACTAGAGCTTACAGAAAGAAACTAACTTCAGATATGAGATCAGCACACCCAAATTAGGTAGAATCAAGTGTTTATAGCAATGCAACAAAAACTTTGTTGACCAGTGTTATGTGTTAAAGGAATATCCTTCCTTCCTTAGGCTTTAGTAAGCCCCTTTATAATATTTATACTGTATATACTTGTCACACTTGCCAGATGCTTCTGGTGTTATTGTACAGGGGTACCTAGTGACAGCACTAGGATTCCGCTTCCTCTATCAAGGAATAAACAATTGAAATTGAAAATTGAACAAACTCACCTCCAGCGTACCACCACACGAGTAAGACGACCCATAATGCAGCAGTGAAGGTGGGCAGGCTTACCAACCTTACTGTAGACGGTGCCGCACGGATGGCAAGAGGCTCAGGTGATTAAAACTACCACTTGAAGGAACGACTCCTACCTGCGGGATAGACTGAGGCTAACCAACATTATACCGGGTGGTGGGTCGGGTGTCTGAGCAGCACTGGTGGCCATGAACTGTGGTCTGGGGGAGACGTGGGTCTTGGTAATGTTACATTTTGTTTACACAAGGCCATCAAGTCTTTTTACTGATATGATCTTTATCTACATCTATAAGTTTGTTGACGAAAACATCGTTTCACAATTATGCTAAAAACATTTCTCTCACCACGATTCAGTCAAGAATGAAAGGAGATTTTTATGCCAAGGATCACCACCTCGGCCTCTCCCGCGTCACATCTGCCGTGAGGCGCCTCACTTGCACATCCCTCCTCCAGATGGCTCTGGCACAGCTGGACAACTGCACCCGCGACAGTTCCCGAGATTGCTGCGTGTTTGGTATTGTCTCGCAGGTGTGAGCCTGCAAGCAGTGAGATTGAGTTTTAGATTTACCCAAACACTTTATTGAGTTTTTCCTCTTAAAGTCCATTGTTATTGTTGTGAACTCTGTAAAGCTTTTTCCGCTTCTTTATACGTTATTGCTAACGCTGTGTCGCCGCCAGTAGAGAGGTCTGGTGGAACTCAAGATGGTAATTCTCAAATACATTATTATACATGTATGTTATTCAACCTATTTTTATTTTAAAATAAAATATATTTTTCAATAATAATTAATATTCAAAACAATTTCGATCAGAGTTGTTATGTGTGAAGAAATTATCTTAATTATTTTCAAAATATATAATACTCGATACCTTGAGTGTTATTAAACTACTTAACACACACACACACACACACGACTGTACAGACAGACAGACAGACAGAGAGGAATGGAGAGAAACAGATGGAAAGACAAAAGGAGACAGGAGGAAAAAGACCTGGAGAG
>CAUDMG010003475.1:0-230000 GCA_958450375.1 Homarus gammarus
TATAGGAAAGTGCATTAGGTTTCAGTAATCCGTTCAATCACCACGGGTGAAGAAGAGAGTGGGAGAATAAGAGAGTGATAAGGTAAGAGAGAAGTAGAAGGAGGAAAAGACGGGAGGTGACGAGGAAGTAGTACAGATGTTTTTTGTTAGGATCAGACTCTCATGATTTACTAGCAGGATGTAAGAAGAATTTATTCGCTCTTTCCCCCCCTGTTTCTCATAGCTGCTCTCTGTCTTTCCGGTCTTTCCCCCCCCCCCCCTCTTTTCCTGCTTCTTTGAAAAACACCCCCATTGCCCGCCGCCATTTTTTTTTTCCTTGGTGTCTCCCCACCCACATACCCCTTGTCCCAAATAATAACCTATTCACTCCGCCACCCCTTACGCCCAACAGGACCTCCTAGAAGTAATGACAACTGAGGTATCATATCGCTCCATGGCCTTCCCCTGCGTGAGTGGTGGTTGGGGAATTCGCTCATCGAGATCGACTGGTGACTGGCACTGTTAACAGTCATAGCAATTAACGTACTCTTGACGGAATTTGCTGGAGATTCGACCATGCTGATGCTGGCTGAAAATGGTGAGTGACTGGCAGACTGAGTGTTAACGATAGACTGGCAACCTGAGTGGTGATAATAGACTGGCAACCTGAGTGATGACTATAAACTGGGAGACTGAGTAGTGACGATAGACTGACAGACTCACTGTGACGATAGACTGGCAGTCTGGGTAGGAAGGAGACGTTCCCGTGTTTACTCAGCAAACATGTGCCCGATCACTCCAGAGGATCGGCGGGGGGGGGGGGGGGGGGGGGGGGGGGGGGGGGGGGGGGGGGTGCGCGGGGGGTGGGGAGGGGGGGGGGGGGGGGGGGGGGGGGGGGGGGGGGAGATCTAGAGGGAAACTGGTGGAGAAATAAAACAAAGGAGAAGAAGAAGAGGAGAAAGAAGACGAAGGAAAAAAGAGAAGGAAGATGAGGACAGGGGAAGGAAGATAAAGAGGAAATGGAAGTGGAAGGAGACGACTAAGAGAGAGAGAGAGAGAGAGAGAGAGAGAGAGAGAGAGAGAGAGAGAGAGAACGCACCAGCCTCAACACCACCATCGGTACATCCAGCCACCAGATCCTAGCATAAACTCGACCAACAAGACACAAGGGGGACCACCTACCTCGAGTGTGAGATGACCCCTGAACCTTCCTCCAGATGTTGAGGATAACTGCACCTCCCCCCCCCCCCAAACACACCCCCTCTCTTTCTCTCCCTAGACACACCCCTTCTCTTCCTCTCCCTAGACACACTTCCTCTCTCCCTCCCCCCCCCCTAGATACACCCCTTCTTCTCTCCCTAGATACACTCCCTCTCCCCCCCCCCAGGACACACCCCTTCTCTTCCTCTCCCTAGACACACTCCCTCTCTCCCTCCCCCCCCAGACACACCCCTTCTCTTCCTCTCCCTAGACACACCCCCCCCCCCCCCCAGACACACCCCTTCTCTCCCTCCCACACCCAAACAACTTCAGCCACTCCAGTATGGAATTTGCCAAGAGGTCAAAACACAGGTTGGCATTATATAACTGTACTTATACTGGCTGGGTCTTCCAAGAGCGTGCAGCACCACCATATGGGGTAGTCGACTTACTGTTTTGCTCAACCAATATGAATCTGTATGGCGATTCACCCGGATAAATACCTATCAATCTGCTTCTCCGGTAAGTAATGACGCTCTCTTTCTCTGTTCTATTTCCTATCTACCCATCAAGTCACATCTGTCTTAAAAATAAAATATCTGTGGTATGGAATTCGGGAAAGGTTGTGCCGCACCGCCAAGTTTATTATTTTTATTCGTCGTTCTAAGATTCGACACTTGAGACACTGGTCGTATATAACATCACACTCGACAAACATCGCCTGGGTAATATATAGTGAATTCCCACGATAGCCTCAAGGGGAAAGTGGGAGTGGGGGTGTCGCCGCGGATGAAACATGTACACGGGGTAAGATTCGGTACAGTGTATTTAAAGCCTTGCTAGTCACCGAGGCAATGGCGCGAGCAAACCGGTGATGGATGTGTTGGTTGGTATCTGGGGCAGCGACACCTACACCACCTCCTCCCTTCAATGCTAATTTACCAACGCCACACTACCAGGATGAACGCTAGTGATTTGTGACTGGCTAGATCTCTAATACCTCTCCCCCCACCCCTTCCTCGAGTGGCACTGACCAGCGACACACACACACACACACACACACACACACACACACACACACACGGGGGTTTAATTCAAGTGAAGCTGCTGTGTATGTATCTAGAACACCGACACTTTCACTTCCACCCACCCTCTCTGAGTGACACTTGACCGTCGCCGCACAGTGGCAGCAACAAGGCATGCAAGTGTGAAGTATTGATTCCTCTGTCCGTAAAATGGTGACCAGAACAAGTCCCTTCTCCCAGCCCACCAGATTTACACCATCTACAAAGGTTGCTGGAGGACTGTACAGAGGCATACAGCCCTACAATCACTGGTGTTGGGATTTCCACCTTATTAATAATTTTCACAATGGGTTTCCGCTTAATAAACACGACTTACTTCAATACCCTGTGAATTAAAGTGGGGCAGGAGGGAGAGGCAGCACTTGATAACTCGTAGATAGAATGTAAACACACAGGTGGAAGGAATGTAAACAAGTTGGATGGGAAAGATAGGTCACGTATAGCTGTATGAGTGTCGGGGTGAGGCAGGAAGTGGGTGGGGTGTGGGCGTGGCAATCATCAGGCACATAGGTCGGGTGTCACGGACGGCGAAAGTGCTATCACAAAGAGTGGAGCCGAGGTCACGTGCCTGCATCACTTACTCGTACGTAAACACTACGTTTGGTAGGAAATTTTAAACACTTTCATACGTGGCGTCAAAAAGTAAGTAAGTAAGTAAGTAAGTGTGTGTGTGTGTGTGTGTGTGTGTGTGTGTGTGAGAGAGAGAGAGAGAGAGAGAGAGAGAGTCATACAACAACAAACTTTAAGAATCTCTCAGGCACAACTTGGCAGAACTAAACTGTGGGTAGTGAGAGACTACTAACACGCGAGGAAGACAGCCAACAGCAGGGACACAGGATAAAGCAACAGCAGGACAAGAAAACAGAAAGTAGGCGTGATCACAGCGCCAGGTGAGCCGGAGCAGGCAAAGGATACTGTGTGTGTGTGTGTGTGTGTGTGTAGGTTTAGGTGGTTTTGGCTACATTTGTATTCAGGTTCAGGTCCCGGCTCCATCTTTATGAGACCGTCGCCACATGGTGGGAATTACTGTACCTTAACTCACGTGACGGTGTTCCTGATGACGGTTACCATATGGGAATTAATTTACCTGTACTTTAATACCCAAATTTAAAACTTTTAATGAAACTCCAAAATAAACCTTCAGACTCTGGCTATACCCCCCCCCCCCCCCTTTGGTTGCAGAGGCGTGAGTCAACAAGGGTTATTTACGAGAGCATCTGTGATACACGGGCCGCCTCCCCACTGCCTCACTCCCCCATTCCTCAACTCTTAAAAGGTATACCGCCATCACACTTATCAGGATATAGTATAACAACGTCTAGCCCCTCACGCTGATGTGTACAATACAAAACATAAAGGCACATAAGACAGCGGACATGATGAGACTGTAGCCATATTTTACACCCAGTAGATAAAGTCAACCCACAAGATGAAGAATTCTGACACATTATATGCTGAAATACCCTACAGCACTACGTCACACTCATCTGACAACTGGACACAACCACTCTGTGACCTCACCTCCGTAATCCTTTTACACTTCTGCTCACAATGGTAATCCGGTGCACAATTAACTAGCCGTTGCCCGCAAAAATTTAACACACACACACTACCGCCACTCAAATCATCACTTTCTCCGGTAGATCAGATCAACACAATAACCTTTCAAAAGCCGTAAAACAAATCCCTCCTTCGCCGATCGAGAGAGAGAGAGAGAGAGAGAGAGAGAGAGAGAGAGAGAGAGAGAGAGAGAGAGAGCTTGTCGCCTTTAAAAACTCGTCTAGTGCCACAACCTACACCCCACCCCCCCATAATCAGGTAAACTCGTTCACAAGCTCCCCAACACTGGACAGAGGAGGAGGAGGGGGTAGGGGCGGTAGTAGTGGTGGTGCAACCCTTTAAACCTATGTGTCATTAATAACCTACGCTGCTTCCGGAAGACCACGCACCTGTTACAGTCACCAGTTAGAAAGATTCATTACTCGTAACACTTTAGACTGGAATAGAGTTACGACAGTCAGTAGAGATAAAGGAGGTAGGTACAAACGGTTAACAGTCACTATAACTTTAGCCCCCCCCCCCCCCCCGGTCACTTTCGTAAACTGGAACATAGCTATGAATTATGACTGTCAGAAAGAACCATTTTTTTGTTCTTTCTCTATCAACAGTCGCTAACTTCATCCCTTCACCTTATTAAACTGGATCATAGTTATCACTTTCAATAGAGTAATAAAAACGAACTGGTTCTCCCAAAGCAGTCAACAGTCACTAACACAACGCCGTCACTTTATTGAACTGGTGTATAAACGTAAAAGACCCCGAGGAATAAACATACACTCTCTTTAACAGTCAACAGTCAGTAAACCACAGAGAGAGAGAGAGAGAGAGAGAGAGAGAGAGAGAGAGAGAGAGAGAGAGAGAGAGAGAGGCTTGCTTGTTTGCGTGTGTCGACAAAAACTCCAAAAGCCTCCTAGAGGAAAATATGGGTGAGAAGAGTAAGACACGAGTGAGGAGTGAGACACGAGTGAGGAGTGAGACACGAGTGAGGAGTGAGACACGAGTGAGGAGTGAGGCACAATAGAGGGCATCGTGGAGAGGTAGTGACGTCATTAAAGGAGATGAGGGAGAGAGGATAACGAAGGAGGAAGAGACAAGATAATGAAGGGGGTGGACGAGGAGATGGAGGAGAAGGATGAAGGAGAGGAAAGAGGGACGAAGATGATGTCGGAGATGGACGAAGACGATAGAAGAAGAGGGGCGAGGAAGAGAGGAAAGGAGGAGGGGCAGAAACAAGGAGGAATGAAGAATGAGGAGGAAGCAAAAAGGAAAGGATGGAGGAGGAAAAGGAGAGGGGGAGCCTTGAGAAGGTAAGGATAAAGGAAAGAGTAGGAAGAGGATGAAAGGGAGGAAGAAGAAAGGAAGGAAGAGAGGAAGGCGAGGAGGTGAAGGAGGAAGAGGAAGAAAAGAAGGAAGAGAGGAAGGCGAGGAGGAAGGAAGACAAGAGGGGAAGAAAAAAAATAACAGAGAAGGAGGAGAAGGAGGAACGAATTAAAGGATGAAAAGAGGAAGCAAAAGGAACCGAAATGGAGAAGGGGATAGAAGAGGAGGGGGGGGGGAGAAGGAAGATGATGAAATGGAGGAGGAGGAGGGGGGGGGGAGACTTAAGACACATTATAAGGACACAACACAATCCCCAGAACAAAAATACAAGAGAGAGAGAGAGAGAGAGAGAGAGAGAGAGAGAGAGAGAGAGAGAGAGAGAGAGAGAGAGAGAGAGAGAGAGACTAACGCCATCACCACCACAATACCTGGATCACCACACCTGTACCATTGCACAACGACAATAAAAAACAACAAAACAAATTACAAACGAAACTCTCGAAACAATCGGCCAGAATAAAAGCACCAGCGAACACACACACGAGAGCGCGGTTATGTGGGGGGTGAAGGAAGGGGGGGGAGGCATAAGACTGGAGGGGTAACCTAGGTAAACAGTAGGTAAGGGTGGACACAGGAGTACATGTCCACACACACACACACACACACACACACTGGTCCTGGCGGTTCAAGATGGGAGGAAGGCCGACCACACTACGGGGAATGGAACGGTGGAACGGTGACTGGGTGAGACGGGGAGTGGGTGAGACGGAGTGTGGGTGAGACGGGGAGTGGGTGAGACGGGGAGTGGGTGAGATGGAGTGGGTGAGACGGGGTGTGGGTGAGACGGGGTGTGGGTGAGGCGGGAGTGGGTGAGGCAGGGAGTGGGTGAGGCAGGGAGTGGGTGAGACGGGTTGTGGGTGGGGCGGGGTATGGATGGGGAGTGGGTGGGACGGGGAGTGGGTGGGACTGGAGTGGGTGGGACTGGGGAGTGGGTGGGACTGGGGAGTGGGTGGGACGGGAAATGAGTGGGAAAGAGAGTGGGTGGAACAGGAAGTGCGTGGGAAGGAGACTAGATGGGGCAGGTAGGAGCCCTGGCGATAATGAGGGAAGGAAGATGGTGTAACAGGAAGAAAATGAGATGAAAGGAAGAAAATGCAAAGAATACGACAATAAAGATATCCAAAACAATGACAACATGACGGAAAAGCGCGCGCGCGCACACACACACTCCACCCTGGAAATGCCATCCCTCAGTGACCTCCACCACCAAGCACTGGAAAGGTTTGGCAGGGGACTACTGCACCACCCTCGCCATCGCCACCTCCTGCCACCGGTTGTCCCCCACCCAACTCGCGCAGTCCGGCACTACAACAAAATACAGCCCATAAGAGCCCGCACCGATAGATATAAGAACAGCACCATCCCATCTATTGTTAAAATAATAAACAACTCCTGATTTATGTACTGTACAGCCCTGTAAATGTATTCAATGCTTATCATATCATTATGTGTAAATCAAATGCAAGTCTGTATATTTTCAGCAACTCTATTAATAAACCGATTATTATTATTATTACACACACACACACACACACACACACACCAAGACGGAGTTTCGACGGGATGGAACAACACGGGGTGATAAAAGGTGCAGGTCGTAAAGGCTTCCGTGGTAGGAATATTGCCCAAAGTTAATTAATGACCCGGATCACTTATTCCACCCTAAAATTAACCATCCAAACGCTAATCTAACTTAACCCCCTATGTAGCGTTAGGGTGTTTAATCACCAGGCGAAATAAGATGGTGGTGCCTATTCTTCATGTTATTCAATGCCTTTTACACACTTCATACTCTGAGAAGATGGGTCCTGACTTAAATTGCTCCAGTCACTCCCAAAAATAAAGAGAATGGGATACCTCGACCCTATAATCCAATATGACGGGATAATGGAAGAGATATTAGGGAGTAAAATTGCGAGTAGGAGGGCCAGGGGGAAGGCGGAGACGAGGATGGATTAATGAAATTAAAAGCTGTCGTCCCGGGAGAGTTACAACACCTGCGTGGATTTGTAGTGACAGCCTGAGAAAGTTTTGGGGGTGGTGGGCCGTGGTCCGCCCACCCTCAGACGCAAGGCAGGTCGGAGAGGCTTCAATAAGAGAAAGAGGCAGGGCCCAGGGGCTTCAATAAGAGGGAGAAAGAGGCAGGGTGGAGAGGCTTCAATAAGAGAAAGAGGCAGGGCCCAGGGGCTTCAATAAGAGGGAGAAAGAGGCAGGGTGGAGAGGCTTCAATAAGAGAAAGAGGCAGGGCCCAGGGGCTTCAATAAGAGGGAGAAAGAGGCAGGGTGGAGAGGCTTCAATAAGAGAAAGAGGCAGGGTCGAGAGGTTTCAATAAGAGGGAGAAAGAGGCAGGGTGGAGAGGCTTCAATAAGAGAAAGAGGCAGGGCCCAGGGGCTTCAATAAGAGGGAGAAAGAGGCAGGGTGGAGAGGCTTCAATAAGAGGGAGAAAGAGGCAGGGTGGAGAGGCTTCAATGAGAGGGAGAAAGGCAGACTGGAGAGGCTTCAATATGAGGGAGAAAGGCAGACTGGAGAGGTTTCAATATGAGGGAGAAAGAGGCAGAGTGGAGAGGCTTCAATATGAGGGAGAAAGAGGCAGGCTGGAGAGGCTTCAGAGGGAGAAAGAGGCAGGGTGGAGAGGCGCAGTTTATCGATCACCACCACCGACCACTGTGGGGGGGGGGGGGGGGCACCAGCTGCGCCTCCAGCACAATCACCACCATTATTAACCACATCAACCATCACAGGCACTACAACCACAACTACCTGAACCACGACCACATCCACCACCACTACTAACAACCCCCCAACCAAACTAGTCACAACCCTAAGCACTACACTACACAACTACACTCACAACCTTCATACAACCAATTCCCAAACGCTTCTACCACGACAAACAATACAACCACAATCACCACTACTACCACCATCACACAGGGGTCACATAATAGCACAACATACAGAGTACAAAATGGTCTCGCCACCCGCCACACTCTTTCAATTTCCTCTATCACTGAGCTGAGAGATAGACAGACAGACAGACAGACAGAGATAGATAGACAGACAGATAGATAGATAGATAGATAGACTTGAAGAGTAGATAGAAAAAATAGAAATGAATAAATACATAATTCACAAAACACACATACACACAAAAGGCACACACACACTCACACACACACACACATACACACAACCGCAAACCAGTCACACACACAAAAACACAACACACACAAACAAATAACCATTCTCTTTTTGATGTCTTCTCTAGTATTAATATAAAATTCGTCCACAAACACAACTAATCAACAGGTGTAATTAGAGTCACCTGTGTTAACCCCTCCCCCCCTGCCCCCCTGTATCCCGGGAACACTCTGTACGGCTATCTTTAAACCCTTCCCCCGGAGTGTCATATCCACACAGGGCTATTTTTACGTGTCTGCTTTATTTCAGTTTGTAAACACGAGAGGCGAGGAGGAGCATGGTGGGGGGGGGGGGGGGGAGAGTAGTCACCTGATTAGTAGACTGCATTATTATTATTAGCAGTAGTAGTAGTAGTAGTAGTATTACAGTTACTGCACCATTATTGAAAGACTACTATTACCATTAAATCATTGTTGACATTCTTCCTGGGATAAATCAAAGGTCCAATAACTAGGTGAATTTTTGTTACGTGTATGTGTGTATATGTGTTCGTCATACTATAACATAGGCCTAAATAGCCTTTAAAAAAAATAATATTGTTTTATGACTCAAAAACAGAACTCCTTTATTTCCACAAGGGGTTCGGGACTCGGAACTTAGGATTAAGGATTCGGGGGCTCGTTTGTGGATTCTTAAGGTAACCTACAGATACTTCAATACTAAAATACAGTCAGTGCGGCACGGTACCTGGTGGGTGGTAGGCCGAGCAGCTCCCAGCCTCAGTGTACAGTATACTTGACCCACAACACTCACCTGAAACAAACAAACAAACAAAATAAATAAAAAACAGACAAAAACAAAAGTAAAATTATAAACTAAACAAAAATATATAAACAAAAACACAAAATACGATATTCTAATAATGAGGAACTTCAAAATAATTAGGAAAAAAACATAAAACAAGGAAATATTATTAAATATGACAAAAACAGAGGAGAGACGAGTGTAGGGGGAACATAACGGAGGTAGGAGGGGGGAGACAACGGAGGCCGGAGGGTAAATGTGAGAGTGAGACATAACGGAGGTGGGAGACTAAAGGTGAGAGAGACAACAGAGGTAGGAGGGAGGGTACAAGTGAGAGACAACAGAGGTAGGAGGGTAGAGGGTACAAGTGAGAGACAACAGAGGTAGGAGGGAGGGTACAAGTGAGAGACAACAGAGGTAGGAGGGTAGAGGGTACAAGTGAGAGACAACAGAGGTAGGAGAGTGACTGAGAAACATAACGGAGGTGGGAGAGTAAAGGATGAGTGAGACATATGACAGTAACTTTCTCACTTGTCCACCATCACCCCGTTATCTCTCACACAAGCTCTTTATCTCTCACCCCCCCCCCCCCCTCTCTCTCTCTCTCACCCTTCACCTCTCTCATCTCCCGTTATCTCCCCCACTCATGTCTTACCGCCACTCCCCAATCACTGGCCAAATTACCTGTTCCGAAGTTCGTACACTTTTTTGTCTATATGCAAACTCAACGACCTTCCTTGACCTCGAGAGAGAGAGAGAGAGAGAGAGAGAGAGAGAGAGAGAGAGAGAGAGAGAGAGAGAGAGAGAGAGAGAGAGAGAGAGAGAGAGAATGGAAAGGAAGATGTGAAGTAAGGAGTGGCAAGAAAGAAAAACAGAAAGGAGAGAAGTGTAAGAGGGTGAGATAGGAGAGATAATGAGAAAAGGGGGAAGAGTGAAAGGATTGGAGGAGGGAGAGGGAAGCAACAGTAAACGTAAAGCAGCAACAGAAGCAAGGTGAAGCAGCAACAGCGGCCTTAACAATAACAAAACAGGAACGTGAAGCAGCAACAGAAGCAAGGTGAAGCAGCAACAGAAGCAAGGTGAAGCAGCAACAGGAGCAAGAGGTGAAGGAGGGTGGGACAAGCGAGTCATTGTTGAGGGATGATGACAAGCCGCCCATCTCACGCCTGGCCACCCACCCACCCGCACCTCCCTTACAAATCCGGGTCCGAACTGTCACTCCTCCACTTCTCACCGCCCTCCTTACCTCTCACCGCCCTCCTTACCTCTCACCGCCCTCCCTACCTCTCACCGCCCTCCCTACCTCTCACCATCCTCCCTACCTCTCACCCCTCTCTCCCAACCCCTAGCTGACCCTTCTCCCAAGTTGAGGTCTGGTTATCCTTCTACCACTCTCCTCAACCTCTCACCATTATCCTCACCTCACCTCATCCCCCCAGTCGAGGATGTCCCGTTATCCTAACTCTCACCTGTCCCTCACCTCTCTCTCTCTCTCTCTCCACAGTTCAGGTCCTGATATCTTTCTCACTATCTCTCTCTCCCACAACCACCACCGTTCCCTCTCTCCCAAATCTGAATCCTCTTACCCTTAATCTCCCCCGAGAGAGAGAGAGAGAGAGAGAGAGAGAGAGAGAGAGAGAGAGAGAGAGAGAGAGAGAGAGAGAGAGAGAGAGTAACACACACACACGAGCTCCTCAGTGTTTTACAACATTCATACTTCCCAAGCTCACCTATGCCTCCCCCACCTGGTCTTCCTCCCTAAATGCCACACAACGTAAACACCTAGAAAAAGTGCAAAAGAGGGCATGCAAGATTATTCTCTCCCCCTCCTACTCCACATATCAAGAAGCGCTCAGCACACTGACCCTTTCGACTCTCACTGACCATCACCACGACCTCATCTGCAAATTTGGTAAGAAGCTTCTACACCATCCCCGACACCGGCTCCTACTACCACCTGAGATCCCTTGTCCGAGAATTGCTGTTCGACACCACAACCGCATCCAGCCCATACGTGCACGAACTGATCGCTATAAGAACAGCCCAGTCCCAACCATTGTAAAAATTATCAATAACTTGTAATACTGTAACACTGTCACTATGTTGAAATGAACTGTAGTTTGAGCTTTTCCCCATCTAAGTTATTATATATGTCTTATTTGTGTCACTTATGTTACTTGTATATTATTTGTAATTCGTAACCCATTCCCCAAATATGTAACTGTATATTTTCAGCCTTCTGGCTGCCAAGCTCCTTCAATAAACCGTTAATTATTATTATTATTATTATTATTATTATTATTATTATTATTATTACACACACACACACACACACACTATAACTAAAATAATACAGGTTAATGAATTAGACAATTACTTCTAAAGGTCTCTCTCTCTCTCTCTCTCACTAAAAAAAAAAAATATGTGGAACTCAGCTATCCAAGACACACTCCCCCCCCCCTCACATAGTAATAACGACACCTTCATTATCTTGCTCATTATATACTAATCACTATAATCACCTTCCTACCCCCTACACTATCGTAATCAACTAATCCTATTAACTTTGTCACCACCATCCTCCTCATCACCACCACCACCACCTTCACCTCCTTCTCATCATCATCCTCACCACCACCACCACCTTCACCTCCTTCTTCTCATCATCATCATCATCATCATCATCACCATCATCACCACAGTTCCGGATCCTGATAGATAAAGGCGTCGAGTGTTCAGGGAATTTCCATGGCTGGGACTCTTGAGAACACACTCGGGTGGTTGACTTAGGGCGCCACACAACGACGGAAGTCAATATGGCAGAGAAATTGCACCGAGACTATCGCAACATGATGAATTTACTCAGCAATTATTCTGTGTGTGTGTGTGTGTGTGTGTGTGTGTGTGTGTCCCCAAATTCATGGCATACCAACTATTGATGCCCTAAACTGGTTCTTGAAAGCAGTGTAAATATTAGGTACATTTGAACCCCTGACTTGACCCTCTCGAGAGTAGGTAAAGCCTCTCCCACTACTTGGCTCTCGTCCATTGAAGCCCTGTGGAAGACGGGCGAGGGGGTCAAACGCACGGAGGAGGAGGGGGGAAGCACCCGTCTACGCTGGTCTAATTCATTACCTGATGGGAGCTGACCTATTTCTCCTTGGCAGAGGCTCAAAAACTCCAGAGTCCTGCCTCACCCCTCGCTCTCCTTTCCCCCTCTCCCTCTCACAGTACCCCCCCCCCCCCCCATCCTCTCTTTCTCTCCCCACTGATTCCTCTCTTCCACACTTTACCCCGTCCCTCCTTCCCTCTCTTTGTCCCTCTACTGATTCCTCTTTTCCACACTTTAACCCCCACCTCCCTCCTTTCCCCCTCTACCTATTCCTCTCTTCCACACTTGAACTATTCCCGTCCCTCTCTTATCTTTTATTCTTCTCCCTCGCAAGTTCCTTATCCTACACCCCACCCCTCCCCTCCCCTCTCTTCTCTAGTCTCCTCCTCTATTCCGGTTCCTCCCACTGTCCGCATTCCTCTCTCCAACATTCCCTCCCAGCCCCTAAACCCTCCCTCCCACACACCCAATCCAGCCCCCCCCCCACTCACCCACCATCCCCACTCTATATTCCTAATCCACCCCCCCCCCCCACTCACCCTCCCCCTTCCTACATCTCATCAGTAACTCTCACACTTCACTACACAGCCGAGGGAGAATCTCAGTGAGGTGCGTATCAACAATGGACATTAAAACCACCGTCACATTTAAAAAGAACATAACTTTTTGACAAATAAATCCTTCACACTGGTTATATTTTGTATACCCCCTTAAATCCCGTACTTTCCTGACCTGACTGATAGTGTATTTTGGGATTGAGGGTTTTTTTTTTAATGTAGACTAAGGCTTAAAGTAGTTCATATCCAGTTCTTATTCTTCCGTCCTTCCTTACTCCTTTCCTTCCTTACTCCTTACTGCCTCCATCATCCACTCCCTCTCATCCATCAAGCCCCGTCTCTCATTCTTTCTCCCTCATTTGTTTTACCTACTTAAGCCTCTCTCTCTCTCTCTCTCTCTCTCTCTCTCTCTCTCTCTCTCTCGCCCACCTTCCCTGCCTCATCAGTCTTCTCCAGTCTCTTAACTCTTTCCTCTGACACTTCCAGCTGCCCCCCCCCCTCCTCCCCCGTTTCTGTCAGACCCCCTCCTAGAACTCGAAGCTTCCTTATATTTAATTTCTTTTCTTTTTCCTCAAATTATTATTCTTTTGTGTCTTTTACTTCTCCTTTCATCTCTCCCCCACCTCCTCCTGTCCTTCCACCAATCAACCTTCCTCCTCTCCCCCCCGCACCCTCTCCTTCCAACCGCCCCTTCTTCTTCCCCCTCACTCCACTTCCCTCCCACCTCCTTCTCTCCTCCCACTCTTTCTTCTCTCCTCCTCCTGCCCCCGGAAGCTAAAACGCTCCAGCTGTAGGCCAGGAAGGGAGGATCAATAGACCATATTCAACTCTCAGTCTCTGTTGGCTCGTACCCCAGAGTGACGAGTCTTAAAAGGGCTTCTGGGGGAATATTTTTCTCGATACTGGACACGTGAGGACATACCTAACCTCGTTATTGGACACGTGAGGATATACCTAACCTCGTTATTGGACACGTGAGGACATACCTATCCTCGTTATTGGACACGTGAGGATATACCTAACCTCGTTATTGGACACGTGAGGACATACCTAACCTCGTTATTGGACACGTGAGGATATACCTAACCTCGTTATTGGACACGTGAGGACATACCTAACCTCGTTATTGGACACGTGAGGATATACCTAACCTCGTTATTGGACACGTGAGGACATACCTAACCTCGTTATTGGACACGTGAGGACATACCTAACCTCGTTATTGGACACGTGAGGACATACCTAACCTCGTTATTGGACACGTGAGGATATACCTAACCTCGTTATTGGACACGTGAGGACATACCTAACCTCGTTATTGAACACGTGAGGACATACCTATCCTCGTTATTGGACACGTGAGGATATACCTAACCTCGTTATTGGACACGTGAGGACATACCTAACCTCGTTATTGGACACGTGAGGACATACCTAACCTCGTTATTGGACACGTGAGGACATACCTAACCTCGTTATTGGACACGTGAGGACATACCTAACCTCGTTATTGGACACGTCAGGATATACCTAACCTCGTTATTAAACACGTGAGGACATATCACATTTAGATTACAAACCCCACCCAGCTGACTTCACTTAAACACTCCTATTTAATATGATCTACCTAATCCACCCCTCCCCCCCACCCACCCAAAAACCCAATTTAATCTAAACCCCTTATTTTATGTAACCTAACTTAAAACCTCTATTTAACCTAACCTAACCCCCATTTAACCTAATCTAACCAAACTCATTTAACCTAACCTAACCCAACTTCCTCATTTAAGGCTCATCAGGCGAAACAAACTGGTGATTCTACTCTTCACGACTACAAATTCATACTACATTAACAATCACGTTTAATTGTTCATCCCTGCACACAATGGCCAGCCAAGGTAAGTGAGGAAAAGCCCCGGAAGCAACGGCAGGTAAACACAATCAATATCTCAAGAAATAAAAACACACATTCATTCACTCCAAGACACAACCCACAACCTTGTCTCCTAAAACTCCACAACTTGGTAAACAAACTGAATGACCAAGTAAACTCAAAAGATATTTATTATTATTATTACAACACAATAATCGTACCAAGTGGCAGTGTCATCCCCCTGCCTCACTCAACTTACAAACTCGAAACGTGATAAGTTCAGTGACCTTAATTAATATCAAGACATGGCGAATACTTTTAATAATACAACAAACAAGTCGTTCCAAAAGGTGGTGACCTCTCCCCCCCCCCCCTCTCTCTCTCTCTGCTTCAAAATTCAGGAGACATTTTTCAGTGAACGTGACTAATGTGAATGAAAGTTTTACGTTATTAAGTGACAATCTCTCTCTCTCTCTCTCTCTCTCTCTCTCTCTCTCTCTCTCTCTCTCTCTCCTTACCACACTCTTCTATATCTCTCTTCATCAATGGCAGTGATAAGTAAAAGGTTTCTTATCAAACAATAATAAGATTAGATTCTCAAGGACTGATTCAATTCCAGGAAAGACATAATTCTTATTCCTCGACAGAAGAAAAAAATATACATCTCCCTATATTTCTCTCACTTCTACGATAAACAGTTTGCACTAAATGTCTCTTATTTCCAGGTAAGGTTAAATTCTTACAGTTCGAGGCTCAGTTTTCGGTATGTCTGAAAGAAGTTCCCACAAGCCCGTTAGCGACATCCATACATCATTTCCGGCACTGCACTCGACCGCCTTCACTTACCCAACTGTAAATTTACCCGAAGTATCCGTTTACATCTGGATGGACTGAAGTGTCTTGGGATCGAACCAGTGAGTCTTAGAACAGGAGGTGAGGGTTGCCGTACTCCCTACGTAAGATTTAGTGGGGTCGCATACCTTCGTCTCGCCACAACACAGAGGTCACAGCTCGAAACAATAAGGTCGGAAAACACTGATTATCTCCCTCGTTCGAGAGTTTGTTGTGATATACCGGTACTGACCTGATAACTTAGCTTTACGTCCACTGCTATCTGCTCTAGTTATCGCCTTCACTAAATCCGACACACACACTTACGTGGGAAAACACACACACACACACACACACACACACACACACACCAAACAGTATCGTATTAACCCCTGAACTGGCCCCTTGGGTGAACCAGGGCTGGAGTGTGTCAGGGGTGGAGGAGTGAAGACAAACCCCCGTACAGGACAACACTATACTCGTATACTACTTGCCTGCACCACCCACCACCAGGACCTCACCTCGTCCCTATTACCGTGACGGCACCACCACTCACCATTCTCACCCCGATCACCACCACTCACCATTCTCACCCCGATCACCACCACTCACCATTCTCACCCCTATCACCACCACTCACCATTCTCACCCCGATCACCACCACTCACCATTCTCACCCCGATCACCACCACTCACCATTCTCACCCCGATCACCACCACTCACCATTCTCACCCCTATCACCACCACTCACCATTCTCACCCCTATCACCACCACTCACCATTCTCACCCCTATCACCACCACTCACCATTCTCACCCCGATCACCACCACTCACCATTCTCACCCCTATCACCACTACTCACCATTCTCACCCCGATCACCACCACTCACCATTCTCACCCCGATCACCACCACTCACCATTCTCACCCCGATCACCACCACTCACCATGATCACCACCACTCGCCATTCTCGCCCCGATCACCACCACTCACCATTCTCACCCCTATCACCACCACTCACCATTCTCACCCCGATCACCACCACTCACCTCTCTCCCTCATCAGGCATCACTCACTCTTACTCGTGTCCGCTTCACCACTTTCACTTGTCCCGTGCTCGCCTCACATCGCATTAGGTTCATCACTCGCGTCTCTTGTGAGTTAACGTCATTCCTCATTAATTGTGAGGTTCGTGTGCCTCGTTTTCCTTAACATGGCGAGTGGTGGCAGCTGATGACCTGCAAAACTAACTGCCAACACATTACTGTCTCCTTAATGATGAGAGAGAGAGAGAGAGAGAGAGAGAGAGAGAGAGAGAGAGAGAGAGAGAGAGAGAGAGAGAGAGAGTGTGTGTATGTGTGTGTGTGTGTTTGAACAAGACGAAGACATATAAGCGAATACAAATGTGACGAGAGACAGACCAAAGAGCAGTAGAGGGCGTGACAAACCAGACCCACCACCCACACCACACCACTCACATCACCACCCACACACACACCCACACCACACCACCTACTCACATCACCACCCACACACACACACACCCACACCACACCACCCACTCACATCACCACCCACACTTCAGTACCAGCGAGCGAGTGATGGGTGGAAAGACCAGAGAGTTTACTCAGGGCTGCTAACTGCTCAACCCAGCCGCCCACGATACTACCAGGTCCCTGCTGCTGGCCCAGGCCCTCGACACCATCCCTCCGTTACCCCTACTGCCTGCCACACGCCGCTGTAGTCACCTGGGATATCTTCATAATACACCGACACTTCGCAAATGTTTACACCTGCTTATGTACAGTCAAATTCCTGGCTCTTGAAAGGATTAGAGTCACTGTTAGGTCGTCTTCCACAACAGGTCACATAGGGAGTGAAGGAGCAAATCGACCTAACGGAGGATCTGGCTGCTGGGGGCGTGAGCTGAGGAGTCGAATTTTCTCATAGTAACATCCTAAACACTTTCTCCCTCCCTCACACCTCCGCCACTATTATATAACAAGTACACACATCACGACTTTCAAATTTTATCAACAAATATCCTAACGCTAACCTAACACATCATATAGCGTTCGGGTGTCTGGTCATTAGGTCCAATACGCTGGGGTGTCTAATACTCAGGTGATCCCAAAATTTCTAGCGCAAATTTTAATGTAAACGAGTCGACAAATTACTGGAAATATAAACAATTAGGACCTACTTTAACAGTGTTGGGGCCAGCACGTGGGGATGAAAGCCACGCCAGAGTGATTAGTGGATGGTCGCTTGTCAGGCGTCGCAAAACCCAAACTAAGTATTCAGCAGAGTGATTCATCAAAGAGTGAAAGTGGTGAGAAAACGACTGCGGTGTGGGTCAGTGTGGAGTGTGACGGCTGGTGATGCGTGACGGCTGAAACGTGACACTTGAGATGTGACAACGGAGGAGTGATTGTCAACTTTTAACATTTCCCAGAGTTTACCTGGAGACAATCCCAGGTCTCCTCCCTACCCCCCCCCCCCCCCCCCCCCCCCGGTAGGTGAGAACCGACACCAAGCTTCCGGGGTGACGAGTCTTAATGGACCATACGATGGGTGGTTCTCGTAGCTAAAGGTGAAGTAATACGCACATCTGCTTGACGTCCACTAAAACATAAAACAATGACGTACACAAAATAAACTAACCCACAACATTACACTGAGACTACAATTAGCACTAGACAAAATCAAACTACAGAACTTTTCCAAAATTTATCCGTTTCGTCACCTGACTGTACTTAGTGTACTACATATCTACTGTAGTTACGGTAATCTCTGTACAATTCTGACAATATTGTGGCATCTTTGTGCAGTAGTTCATCGGAGTCAAGGAAGTACGTTCATAAACCACTAAGCACAAGGAATTAAAGAACCTTTTAGAATATAACGAGGTTGAATTCTGAACAAATTACACATGGCTAATGAGTCTTGACGCGCGGAACGTGACATGTGACAGACGAGGCAAGGCAGACGGAGGTGGTTAAGGAAGGGGGGGGGGGGTGGAGAGGCAGGTGAAGCCCCACAGTTAGTTAGTGAAACCCCACAACCACCACAACCACCTACCTACCACTCCATGCTTGCTCGCTCTCTCTCTCTCTCTCTTTCCCTCCCCAACTCTCACCCCCAGCTCACCACT
Source organism: Homarus gammarus (assembly GCA_958450375.1). NCBI lineage: Eukaryota > Metazoa > Arthropoda > Malacostraca > Decapoda > Nephropidae > Homarus > Homarus gammarus. Next base: position 18,679 of record CAUDMG010003475.1, read on the forward strand.
CCCCACCCCCCCCTACAATAAAACTCGCCTCCAGCCCTCCTCATCTACAACACCTTCCTCTTACCACCTAATGCAACCAACTCGTTCATAAACTGCTCTCTCTCTCTCTCTCTCACCTTTCATTCTACTCTCTTTCTGTCACTTTTAGTTTTTTCTTCTGCTTCCTCATCTTTCAGAAGGGCAAACTTTGACAGTTTAAAGAGGCAGCTAAGAGAGGGGGTGTCGCGCTTGGCCGTGAACCTGACAGATGACACCGACCTGATAACGAGATCTGAGATTGCCGAGTTCCACGACAATTTAAATAGTGAGTTACTTAATGCACAAAGGCAGAACATACCATACAAAAAACTCAGATCAAACAACAATGACCCTAAATGGATAAATAATTATTTAAAGAACATCATTGGCCAAAGGAAGGCTATAGGTAGAAGGATAAATCGTGGCGAAATTCACCTCCGGGACTATTATAGGGTATTGGCGAGTAGGGTTAAAACCGAGATAAGGAAAGCAAAGAGGAATAATGAGGTAAGGATAGCAAGGGAGGCAAAGACAAACCCCAAAGGATTCTACCAAATGTACCAAACTAAAACACGAGAAAAGATTGGACCAATACGGTCAGACTCCGGCGAGCTCACTGATAACGACGGAGAAATGAGCAATAATTTGAATAAATATTTTTCAACAGTTTTCACCAGCGAAAATTTAAACATGATACCCGAGGCACCGACTCTATTCAGAGATAGTGAAGAAAACAAATTAAGTGAGATAGTAGTGACTAGTAACGATGTTAGTAAGCAAATAGACAAACTAAAGCCTAATAAGTCACCTGGTCCCGATGAGATATTTGCCAGAGTATTAAAGGAATGTAAGGAAGAGCTTAGTATGCCCTTAGCAAAGTTGTTTAACATGTCCTTAAAAACAGGTGTAGTACCAGAATCCTGGAGGATAGCGAATGTAATACCGATCTTCAAGAAGGGGGATAGATCACTATCCTCTAACTACCGCCCAATCAGTCTAACATCAATAGTAGGCAAATTACTGGAAGCAATCATTTCAAACTCTATTCGAAATCACCTGGAGAAGCACAGATTGATCAATGATTCCCAGCATGGCTTCACAAGCGGACGTTCTTGCCTAACTAATCTATTAACATTCTTTTCATCAGTTTTCGAATCAGTGGACGAGGGGCACAATTATGATGTGGTATATCTCGACTTTAGCAAAGCCTTCGACAGAGTACCCCACGAAAGACTAATTAGAAAGGTAGAAGCTCATGGCATCAAAGGTGACATCCTTAAATGGATTAGGGCGTGGTTACAGGACAGGAAACAGCGAGTGAGCATTAACGGCACTAAGTCCCATTGGAGCAACGTCACAAGTGGAGTTCCCCAAGGCTCAGTACTTGGACCATTATTGTTTATTATATACATAAACGACATAGATATCGGCATAGACAGCAACATAAGTAAATTTGCTGATGATACTAAAATAGGACGTGTTATCAAATCTGACGAGGACTCGGCAAAACTACAGGAGGATCTAAACAAATTTTTCGAATGGTCTGAAAAATGGCAGATGAAATTCAACATTGACAAATGTAAAGTACTCAGTATAGGGAATGTAAACAGGGAAACCAGATACCAGATGAACAACGATGCCATAGAGAAATCCGACTGCGAGAGAGATTTAGGAGTAATGATAAGTAGGAACCTTAAGCCAAGTAAACAATGTGTTTTTGCTCGTAACAAGGCTAATAAAGTACTTGGGTTCATACAAAGGAGTGTTAGTTACAAGACTAGCGAGGTCATCCTAAAACTGTATCTTGCTCTTGTGAGACCACACCTGGATTACGCAGTCCAGTTCTGGTCACCGTATTACAGAATGGATATAGAATCCTTGGAAAGAATCCAGAGGAGAATGACAAGACTAATCCCGGGTATCAGGAACCTTGAGTATAGAGACAGGTTAAAGCATCTTAATTTGCACTCCCTTGAGAGACGTAGAGCGAGGGGCGACCTGATAGAGGTGTATAAATGGAAGGCAGGGCTAAACAAAGGGGACATTACAAAGGTACTCAAATTATCCAACCAGGAGCGAACTCGTAACAATGGTTTTAAATTGGACAAATTTAGATTTAGGCGTGAAATAGGTAAACACTGGTTTGGAAACAGAGTAGTGGATGAATGGAACAAGTTACCAAATATCATCATTAACTCGAATACGCTGAATTGCTTCAAACATAGGTTGGATGCTCATATGAGCAATAGGGGTTGGGTGTAAACGGGACTGCCCAGTATGGGCCAATAGGCCCGCTGCAGTTTCCTCCATTCTTATGTTCTTATGTTCTTATGTTCTTATCTCCCGTCCCTCACTTTCTTCTTGTTCGTCTTTCAATCTCTTTCACTTCTTTCAATTCTCTCCTCTATTGAACTTCTTTTATTCGTTTTCTACTCGTAATCTTCTTTCGTTCTCTACTTTCTCCCGTTTTTTTTCATTTTCACTTCTCTTCCACTTAATTCATTCATTCTCTCCTTTTACACTTGTGCCTGCCTTTACTACCTCTTCTGTTCCTCTCGCCCAATCCTCCATACCGTTCATTCGCTGTCTCACTTGCTTCTCCCTCATTCTCCTTCGTTACTTCCCCCCTCTGTCATCCTATCCCTTTCCTTTCTCAACCTCTCCCTTCCATTCTTCTCTTCCCCTTTCTGACACCCTCCCTTTCTGCCTCATCTCTCCCTCCCAATTTATTCTCTCTCCCCCTATCATCCCATTCCTTCTCTTCTCACCTCTCCTCTTCCTTCAATCTCTTCTCTCACCTTTTATCACCTGCCCACTTCCCTACCACACCCTATCTCCTGCCTCTACCCACGAGTACCTGACCTACCCAGTACCCACCCACATGCCCGGGGCTTTACCACATACCGTCACACACCAACGTTCTGATGCCCCCCCCCCCCCCCCAGCCTGACCTACTTACTTTACAGTACAGCTCACGTGGGTAAGGTTCAGTAGGCCTGCCCTCCCCTCCCCTACACTCGTTGTCTTTCCCTAGCTGACTAAAGACTCTGATTTAGATTAGGTTTCATGTTTGGATTGGGATACAAACCGGACAGCCAATGAGGGTAATATTCTCCCTCGTCAAAATGTAGGAAGTCAACAAACTTTCTTCGAGTGTGCGTGTGTCTCAAGGGATCTGTTTATGTGCGTTCAAGGTTGTCATGAAACTTATTTTTTGAGCCAAGAGAAAATATTCACGACTTATTTAAGCGCGCACACACACACACACACACACTGAACCCTAGCTGTGAAATACACAAGTTACATATAAATAGCAAAACATCACACTCCTTTACTAACTGAAGTCCCACACAACACTATGATGACGTCGACCAATTCTAGGAAACGAGCATTTAATACCACTAAACTCTAACCTAACTGAGTGTGGCACTGTGAGGAGGGTCGAGGGAGGAGTGCCACGGGATGCCAGCCAAGGTCGTGGTGGTGCGGGCAGTAGGAGGCACTGTGCCCATGAATGTCACTTGGCCAAGGCACTCCACGTCTTTTTCTTACTGTCGCTTTCCTCACAATTGTTCCTCTACTTGGACTACCTTACCTACTTCTAACACTTGTGCGGCAATTAACATATAAACAACAACAATAATAATAATAAAAAAATAATAACTAATAAAAATATAGCTTCATTTAAGGATTAGATTCACAAAGCAACACAAACAACAAGAAATATTATGAAGACGTGAACAAATATTACTCACAGGAAAACAAACTCAAAAAGGCCAATAAAACACACACACAGACCGGTATCTGACGCAAGGCTCATGACAACGTAATTCATTTGACTTATTAGGTTTTACTCACAAATGAATTATATTATGCAGATCTTATAAAACTGTTAAGGCGATATTTCATTAAGGTCTCCAACACAATTGAATATTATATCATGCAAACTTAAACAGAAATAAATTAACTTACGTCTTAAATCCAAGTAACTTTTATACTTTATGTACTTAATAAAAAAAGTAATAATGTATAAATTTAACGTGTTTAATCCTAGATACACTTTTATACTTAACATAATATAAAAGTAATAATTTTATACACGTCTTCAACCCAAAAGACTTTCATATACACAGCAAGTTTAAGAGAGAACTGTAACAAGAAAATTCACTTTGTTTACATCACCAGTGAACAGTCCAGCTGGGGGTGTTGACTTCCTGGTGGGTTAACTCAGTGTGAACAAAATACAATACTTTTATATCACATGTCGCCTCACTTTCTCCCATGTTCCCCATCCCTCCAACCCACCCTCCCACCCCACAACACCGGCTGACACGGCTTTCATAACGCTCCCACAACAACATTTCTACATATAAAGTTTAATTTGTACATGAAACATTACAACCAAGTACAACCCCTTAAACAAAATACTACTTTCTTTTAAACTACCATTAAATTTACTGACTATACTTTCTTTAACAAACTTTAAAAAGATTCAACACAAACACTAATCGGACATCGTAAAGGTGACATGTAACACAATATAACACACAATGATATAGAAAAATATAACAGTGAAATACAAACCTTTTAATACACACACAGCTTGCCAACGTAAAACACGTTAAATATTGCCATTGTTAACACACGTCAAGATTATTTACCCGAGAAAGTTGTTATTCTTCACTCAACTTACAACCAGAGGCTTCATTTAACACACCCAGATGCTTCACTTAACACACCCAGATGCTTCACTTAACACACCCAGATGCTTCACTTAACACACCCAGATACATCACTTAACACACCCAGATGCTTCACTTAACACACCCAGATACATCACTTAACACACCCAGATGCTTCACTTAACACACCCAGATACTTCACTTAACACACCCAGATACTTCACTTAACACACCCAGATACATCACTTAACACACCCAGATGCTTCACTTAACACACCCAGATACTTCACTTAACACACCCAGATACATCACTTAACACACCCAGATACTTCACTTAACACACCCAGATGCTTCACTTAACACACCCAGATGCTTCACTTAACACACCCAGATGCTTCACTTAACACACCCAGATACTTCACTTAACACACCCAGATACTTCACTTAACACACCCAGATGCTTCACTTAACACACCCAGATGCTTCACTTAACACACCCAGATGCTTCACTTAACACACCCAGATACATCACTTAACACACCCAGATACATCACTTAACACACCCAGATGCTTCACTTAACACACCCAGATACTTCACTTAACACACCCAGATGCTTCACTTAACACACCCAGATGCTTCACTTAACACACCCAGATACTTCACTTAACACACCCAGATGCTTCACTTAACACACCCAGATGCTTCACTTAACACACCCAGATACTTCACTTAACACACCCAGATGCTTCACTTAACACACCCAGATGCTTCACTTAACACACCCAGATGCTTCACTTAACACACCCAGATGCTTCACTTAACACACCCAGATACTTCACTTAACACACCCAGATACTTCACTTAACACACCCAGATACTTCACTTAACACACCCAGATACATCACTTAACACACCCAGATACTTCACTTAACACACCCAGATGCTTCACTTAACACACCCAGATGCTTCACTTAACACACCCAGATACTTCACTTCACGTCTATACACACCCAGATGCTTCACTTAACACACCCAGATGCTTCACTTAACACACCCAGATGCTTCACTAACACACCAGATGCTTCACTTAACACACCCAGATGCTTCACTTAACACACCCAGATGCTTCACTTAACACACCCAGATGCTTCACTTAACACACCCAGATGCTTCACTTAACACACCCAGATGCTTCACTTAACACACCCAGATGCTTCACTTAACACACCCAGATGCTTCACTTAACACACCCAGATGCTTCACTTAACACATCAGATACTTCACTTAACACTCAGATACTTCACTTAACACACCCAGATGCTTCACTTAACACACCCAGATGCTTCACTTAACACACCCAGATGCTTCACTTAACACACCCAGATGCTTCACTTAACACACCCAGATGCTTCACTTAACACACCCAGATACTCTCACGATCTTCACTACACCCAGATACTTCACTTAACACCCAGATACTTCACTTAACACACCCAATCTTCACTTACACACCCAGATACTTCACTTAACACACCCAGATGCTTCACTTAACACACCCAGATGCTTCACTTAACACACCCAGATGCTTCACTTAACACTCAGATACTTCACTTAACACACCCAGATACTTCACTTAACACACCCAGATACTTCACTTAACACTCAGATACTTCACTTAACACACCCAGATACTTCACTTAACACACCCAGATACTTCACTTAACACACCCAGATACTTCACTTAACACACCCAGATACTTCACTTAACATACATACACCCCAACAGCACCGACAATGCTTCGCTTAACACACCAACATTCCCAAAGAAGCCTCACTTAACACACACCAACACTCTCCCCACACACACGACTCACTCTCCGCAGTAGCACCACCTCCTCCTCGACCACCTGGAACTAATTATAACATAGCGAGACAATTACCACGCTTAATGTGACTGAAAAAAAACCCCTCACTGAACTTCAACAATAACACTCAGCAGCCGACAGTAATGCCTTAACACATTACACAATAACACATTACACTAAAACGTGATACTTATACTTTTAACACTCATAACGGCACTCATACACTTAAAGGAGGATAGCTATTGTGTACACACCTGTTAAAAACACACCTGTACACCAACACTTTAGGGAGAACTATTGCACACCTGTTAACCCACTCATAACGACACACCTGTATAGCAACAGACTAAAACACATACACAAAAACTACACTACACCTACAATACACCTACAACACCTGAGGGAGCAACACTACACAACCCACAAGTGTCATTACGCAACAGCCACTACGTAACAAAATACACTTATAAATACATTACTACACCAAACAGGGGATCGCTACACCCACACACTATCACTTGCAACATAACACCCTGGCTCAGCAAACACCAACATTACACAGATTTTTGCAACATTACACCCTGACGCATTACAAACCAACATCAAACAGTTGAGTGTAAACAACATGCAACACAATACACACTACCCTGCAAAACAAAGTGTACCACAACACTTAAGAATGAACTCCTACACACCTACACCCTCTTCACCAACATACGTAATATCACTCAAATTTCACCCCCCCCCCACCCACACCTACACTTCATTACAACACCCACACCACTCACCCCCCCCCCCACACACACACCTACACTTCATTACAACACCCACACCACTCACCCCCCCCCACACACACACACTTCATTACAACACCCACACCACTCACCCCTCCCCCCCCCCCCCACACACACCTACACTTCATTACAACATCCACACCACTCACACCCCCCCCCACACACACACACCTACACTTCATTACAACACCCACACCACTCACCCCTCCCCCCCCCCACACACACACCTACACTTCATTACAACACCCACACCACTCACCCCTCCCCCCCCACACACACACCTACACTTCATTACAACACCCACACCACTCACACCCCCCCCCCCACACACACACACACCTACACTTCATTACAACACCCACACCACTCCCATAATACACAGCAACACCTCATAGCTATCACACTAGTTACACCCATGCACCAATAATACCACCCAAGTCACCCCTCTCCCTTTAATACGCCCTCTCCTCCCGCTGACGTTGACAAAAACAAGACTACTTCCTGGGCCAGTCTGCCCTCGCTTGACTTTCTTACGATAATTACTGATCCACTGCACGACCCGGTAAACAAAGGTGATGTGTGTATACGATTTTCCGGGTTTCACTTTAGTGGACAGTAGGTTCTCGAGGTTTAATTTATACATATATGTTCCTCTGGTTTCATCCAATTATTAGAAAATATGTTCTTCCGATCGAAGTTAACTGCCCAAAATTACATACTGTGATACGGCCCGAGGTTAACTTAAAACACACAGACACGCATAATAATAATAATAATAATAATAATAATAATAATAATAATAATGTAAAAAGTAATAACAAAAATAACAATTAAAAATAATAACTATGATAATAATATAGTAGTAATAATAATAATAATAATAATAATAATAATAATAAAAATAATGATAATAATAATAATAATAATAATAATGATAATAATAATAATAATAATAATAATGATAATAATAATAATACAAGCGTCAAAAGAGATTATTTCTCAGAGGAGTTGACCAGGTGATCGCGGGACCAGGGCGGGTCACCTTAGTCTTTCCCACGGACGCCTCAGTGTTACCCAAGACAAAAACAGTGTTATATTATACCCTCTCCCTGTCACACACACAAACCAGAGAGAGTATACACACAGGTTTACTACATCAAGCAGGTCTGTTCATATATTACCTGTATCATGTTATACCTCATAAAACAAGTGATTAATAAGGCTCAGGTAGTTCACATAATTATCCCTCAGATTTCAATAAGCAAGCACAGGTGTTTCAAGCTCAGGTTAAGCCTTAAGATGTTCCAAAGGTTCCTAACCAAAATATATCTTATCCAAGTCGTGCTGTATCTAATAACGTGTAATACAAAGGTAATCTAAGCTTCGGGTAACCTTTTAAATCCCTCAGGTTCAGTTTATCAATATATGGACAGTTCGTTAATGTTCACGTTCAATTATAACGCAACAATATGGGTGAATGAAAACCTTGTTACCTCTCACGAAATAATCAACGGCACTATGTGGGTAACCTGATCTAATTGGCGTTAAATGAACGTATCCAGTTAAGGTACAGTCACGGGTGTAATTCTGGTGCCATCTTTGACGTTATATCTACGGTTCAGCTTACGTCAGCCCAACAGGTAAAATCTTACATCTTCAGTTACGAGAAAATATTAAACACACGAACTTATAAGAATCCAGGTCCTCAAGATACACACACGCGATGGATTCCAGTTTCCAATTTACCTGGAATTTACCCAAGGGCGATTCCCGAGGCTACCCCCCCCCCCCCTCCTTATCCGACAGCTACAGTACACGTCACCAGGTAGCCAGGAGGGTTCATCAAAGACACACACTACTTGTGACTGTTGGCTGGCGTAATACCTGTTACACCACCTGCACTTATGTTGTACTCTCACACAGCTGATGACATGTCTTCTCAATTCTTAAAACACACACACACACACACACGCCAATTAGCAAACCACGACCCGACAAAACAATAAGGCTCAAACGTCCAAGTTTTGAGACTCAAAAACTTTCTACAAATTTCCCAGAATTATATTTCCCACAAGCCCAGAGTACACGCAGTAATGAACACACACACACACTAGTAGACTGAAGCCTCTATCATTAACAATACATCAGACAGCATAAGCATTGCGTCTAGCATTACCTCTCTACGTCACAACAACTCTTCTTGACGAAACCTGCAACTGGCCGAATCATCGTCCGCCTACAGGCCAGTAGAGGAGCGCCTTTACGGTAGGAGAACAATTCTTGTGACACTCGCACAATCCAGCAGGTAGAAAGCCCACTGTGTTTACGTCCTCAGCGACCATTAGTGGAGGCAAGACGCGAAACGCCCACACACACCCAGATAATTTCTCCTGCTCTTGTCACTACTGAACGAAGCCGGAGCCTAAATTCTAAAAGGTTCGTACGTTAAGAGTTTTCCAGTAATTAAACATGACTATTGTCGACCTGGATTAGTTTAACCTACAATACAAAACATCAACTCGGAATAATACTGAGACTCATAAACAATGACAAGATACGGATTTTATTCTCCAAGGAAAAAAAATCAACTCAACATACGAATCCTTCAGAAGTGTGACCCAATGACGAAAGTTTCACCGCTGGAGATCGAATCACGAAAGTGCATTCTCACGGAAGACAAAAACAACACACACACACACATTCCACCCAATACGCGGCAGCTCGGAGCCAACACTGCCGGCTGGGGGTTCTAAACTCCACCACTTCTTAACTGGTGCTACTATAAAAAGAGTTTCCCACAGATTTAGCAATGATTATACACGTCTTGTCCAGGCACACAATGACACCAGCTGATGGTCAATGTGGCCACTTCTGCACACGCACACCTACTCCCTCCTACAACATACTCCACCCCTCCCACCTCCTCTCTCCTCCCACGCCACAACCGAACATATTATCTGGCCACAAGAATGCGGCGAAAGTAAGAAACGATAAAATACCGTAGGTCTTGGAGAAGGCGACACACCTCAGTCACCCAAGGTTTAATTGGCAGTGTAGTCCGAGTTTCCTTACCAGTTCATCTAATGGATTAAATAGCACATTGGCTGGGGTTAAGTTTGGGTTTCTTTCGCAGTTTACCTGATGTAGCTTTCACCACCTGTCACACCTCACCGGGTGACCAACATCTACACGGTAGGCCTTCATAACTAACAACTCCCCACACTTTACAATGTGGTACACTGTTACACTCTTTCTCGCACGCACACACGTCACCTTCTCTCACATTTACTGGGTATTGGTAAGTGCTGGCTGGACCACAGACCCCAGTAAGTGTTGTTATATTCTCTGTACTGTGATTGTCCTCAACACTGCTGCTGTACTCTGCTGTTATATGATGCTGTGATCTCTCTCTCTCTCTCTCTCTCTCTCTCTCTCTCTCTCTCTCTCATCATTCATAGTTCTGTCTTTGTTATCCGTAATTTTTCACTAATAATTACGATACTGACAATAATAAAAAAATATTAATTGCTTAAATACTAATACCGAAATAATAACGGTAACAATAACAACAGTAATACAACTACAAGTGATGATGATGATGATGATAATAATAATAATAGGTTCTACTAAAAAAAAAATAAAAAAAAGATAAACAAAAGAGAGAACCACTAAGACGAGTAATTTCCGAGAGCCCATCTACCAATCACGAACCTTAACGACCACTGTCAATCACCATCACCAACAAGGGCACGGTCGACCCTCGTCTCCCAATTACCCAGATGGACTCTTACAATCACTTAGCCAGTTACCAGTCCTGCAGATATAACGTAAAACAGTTCATTTACAGTAGTTTCACAGACTCGAGGCATTTCTTATTTTTCAACAGTAACTTAACAATTTAGGAATAAAAAAGCTATTGTAAAGATTTTCTAAAGAGGAGATTGGGTGGGTGGGTGACTGGGTGGGTGGATGAGTGGGTGACTCGTTTTAGTAACTTGGTGAGTGAGTGGGTGACTGGGTGGCTGATTGACTGACGTGGAGCGAATCTGAAACTGAATGACTGACCAACCGACTGACTGACTCACTCACTCACTGAAAGAACACCCAGCCAGGCCCGCACCAGCAGCCCTCAGCCGTTGCCTTGTCTTAGCGCTCGCTTTCACGAGAGAGAGAGAGAGAGAGAGAGAGAGAGAGAGAGTCAGGCTGGTGTGAATAATGACCCAAGACCGCTACCCCTCACGTCAACAACACCATTAAGGTCTATACTGTGGAGTAAGGACATGGAGTGAGGCCGTGGAGTGGGGCCGTGGAGTGAGGGAATACTATTACTGTAGACATGACAGAAGGGATAAACTATGGTTGACAGGATTTTAAAACGCGTGACAGAGAAAAATTATGACAATACGACATAACCGGAAGAAAACTATTTGACAATATAGCCTACCAGGAATGACAAACACTCGAAACACTAATACTATAATAATATGACAGGACAACTATAACGTAGAGTGCTGCCTTGACAGTACACATGACAGTGGAGAAAAATGACAATATGACACTTCGGTTATATTGTTGAGTGCTGAGTTGACACTTCACATGACAGGAAAGAAAATATTATGGTAATATGACACGAATAAAAAAAAGGCAAGACTATGCAAATATTAATGACACTATACCATGACAGTACAACCTCATTACTACAAAATGACAGAGAACAAAAGACACAGACAGGCACTAACAGGCTCTATATTCCTCCCTCGGCTAGGATAGTCTGACGGTGGCACATTATAAAGCAGACTAATTGCCCCTAAATAAAACCTTCCCACCTACAAGAACACAAAACTCACCTACAAGAACACAAAACTCACCTACAAGAACACAAAACTCACCAACAAGAACACAAAACTCACCAACAAGAACACAAAACTCACCTACAAGAACACAAAACTCACCAACAAGAACACAAAACTCACCAACAAGAACACAAAACTCACCTACAAGAACACAAAACTCACCTACAAGAACACAAAACTCACCTACAAGAACACAAAACTCCACCCGTCTCCCCCTCTATAAATAAACCATTACAATTGTCATAAACATAAAAAAAATCACGGAGTGTGTGTGTGTGTATGTGTTTATACTTCAAGTTAAACAGCATCTCATTAAAAGTTGCTATCAATGAAGTATAAAAATAAGACACATTTTCTCCATTTCACATCAGGTGTAATCATCTTGGGGCCCAATATATACCACAATAAATGACCCTCCCTGTCTGAGTGAAGCTGTAACCATAGAAGCACATTCCTCGGGGCTGAGGGCAACAAACAATAACCTCGTTTACATCAGTGAAGCTGCAACCAGTTTGTCACTGCCATGTAAACGACAAACAATTGCGGTGTCGACTAAATTGGAGCTGTAAACAAGGATATACCTTTATCAGGGTTCTGTTAACACACATGACTAAGAGTTAAGTTAGCGGTGTTGTCGTAACAGTATACACCCACTGCACCGCCCTGACAACACCACACTTTTCACGACAACTGGTGGCGTCGTCAGCAGGCTGCATTGATCTTCTGGATGAGATGTGCAGGGAGAGGAGGGGGGATGGTGGGTGGAGGGGGGGATGGTGGGTGGAGGGGGGATGGTGGGTGGAGGGGGGGATGGTGGGTGGAGGGGGGATGGTGGGTGGAGGGGGGATGGTGGGTGGAGGGGGGATGGTGGGTGGAGGGGGGAAGAACATACACCCATTTAGGCATACACACAATATATACACCTTAGCTGAGTAACTGCATGGTACACATATACAGTGATCTGCACTAAAGCGCGCGCGCGCGCACACACACACTACTGCACCACCCTCGCCATCGCCACCTCCGGCAGCCCCCCACCCAACTCGCGCAGTCCGCCACTACAACAAAATTCAGCCCATAAGAGCCCGCACCGGTAGATATAAGAACAGCACCATCCCATCTATTGTTAAAATAATAAACAACTCCTGATTTATGTACTGTACAGCCCTGTAAATGTATTCAATGCATATTATATCATTATGTCTAAATTAAACGTAAGTCTGTATATTTTCAGCCACCGGCTGCAACTCTATTACTAAACCGTTTATTATCACACACACACACACACACCACAGTAATTCAGTTTATGCAGCACCGTCGTCTCTGGCTGCCAGCAAAACACTTCCAATATTCGCACACCTACCTCAGCCTCCACCTCCCCAACACGACACACTGGAAAACTCTCACCCAAACTTTGTACATCAACATTAGGCGACTGGTAAAGTGGCCCAAAGTCCTAATAGGTCCCAAGCTATAACCATTAGCATTTGGGTCGAGTCTTAATGGGCCCCTACGTGAATGGGCCCCAATACCAGCGATAAGTTTAAGAGCTAGGACTTATTGGGACATGGGCCCATCAGAATTTCAACGGCACAATAAGCCAAAATACATATAAAAAAATACGACACGTAATGGGCGATAAGGAGGAAGAGGAAAGTGAGAAATATGAAAGAAAAACAGAAAAGCAAGTGGAGAGAGAGAGAGAGAGAGAGAGAGAGAGAGAGAGAGAGAGAGAGAGAGAGAGAGAGAGAGAGTGTGTGTGTTTAAGGAGTGGGGCAGCGTCTTGACAAGTTGGTCAAGTGGACAAGATAGACTGCTTAAGGGTAATAGGCTTTGCGTGAGATTACTGCCGGGTGCGTTCGAGCCAGCTGGTGCAAGTGGAGACAGGCTGAATGCAAGAAAGATCATGTGCAAGGAAGAAAGACCATGGGCAAGAAGACCATGGGCAAGGAAGAAAGACCATGGGCAGTGAAGGAAGACTGGAAGCAAGGCAGACCAGGACAGTGAAGGCGGCCTGAAGACACAGTAGACGGGCTCAAGACAACGCAGGCGGTCTGGCAGACGATGACATTGCACAAACATCTTGGTGAGGGACCCGACAACGGTGAGGAAATTGAAAATTGCAACTTCGCTCAGGCACCACCACCACTTTACCTCATTAATAATTATGGCAACACACAAGACTGCCTTCATCAACAAGGTCATGCACGATCACACATACACACACACACACAAATATACACTCACAAACACAACACCAACACAGAAAGACAGACAGCCGAAGCACAAACTTTCACAGCAGAAGAACAAGATGGGCAGGTTAACAAGACCACCAACACAGTCTGAACAAAGCTGTCAAGTTCAACAACGAGAACGTCTTGAAAACCTCCCGGCCTTTCTTCCTCCTCGACCATTGTGAAAGTTGACGAAGAAAGTGACGGCTGGAGGTGAGGTGGTTCTAACATGTTAACACACCGTAATGCTTTTGTTGGTTTAGTTCTGTTGTAAGTCTGCCAGAACAAGTCTCTCTCTCTCTCTCTCTCTCTCTCTCTCTCTCTCTCTCTCTCTCTCTCTCTCTCTCTCTCTCTCCAAACATCACACACTCCTCCCTACTCCACACACATTACCACTCGTTATCTGACCCTACCACAGTACACTATCCCATCTACTTAAACAAACACATTTACCCTTCCCCTTCTCCCGTATATTTACTCAGTACAGAACAGCCTCTGCCTCTCTCACAACATCCCCAACACACTCCCCCCCCCCCCTTCCCTCACACAACACTACTCTCCCTCCACATAATTCAACCCCTCCTCCCCTTCCTTCGCATATCAGCCTCCCCATCTTTTGTCTGCCCCCTCCCCTTTTTTATTTACTTCTCTCACACCCTTCACCTCCCCTCCCTCCCACCCCTCTCTCTCTACCTACAAATCCTTTTCGTTCCTCTCCCCTCCCCATCTTGTGCAATTAAAAAAAAAAAATTCTTCCTCTCCTCCTCACCCCCTCCACCATCCCTCGCCTCGCTTTTCTCTCCTTCTCCAATCCTGCTTTCTACTCTCCCTCCCCCCATCAATTTCCTTTCCTCCTTCATCCTCCTCTCTCTTCTTACCTCCCTCACTTAATCCCTCCCCCCCCTACGTTCCCTCACCTACCCGTTCCCTCCTTATCCTCCCTTATCTAAGCCTACCCCTTCCCTCTCTCACCTACAGCCTCCTTCCCTTCCTCCCCCACACAACCCTCCCTTTCCTCCTCCCTCTACCCCGAGTACACAGAGGGTAGAGGAACATAGAAGACCACCCTCCCCCCCTCCCCACTGAGTTACACCTCCCGGCGATCTATCAGGTAAAGACCTGAAACTATGCATCTACTGTACATACCAGACCACATCAACGAGGACTGTACACGTGATAGAGTCGCTAAAGGAGTAATTGATCACAAGATGAAATGGAAGTACTGCCACTCCACTTCCGAGGCGGACATCCACGAAACCATTAAACAAAAAATAGGTCGATGTAAAAAAAATTGCATAAAAAAGTCATCCGATCGGATGCTCAAAAAATTGAAGAATGGACGACGCACAGAGAACAAATCACGAAACCCACGGATCCCCCAAACCAAGAACAAGAAACAATGGACTCGCTACGTAAGGCAGTGAAAATAGCAGTCTGACAAAAGAGAGAACTATCAGAGCAAGAACTCCTCCAAAGACTTCCACCAGATAATGACAACAACCATACATGGTTCCCAAAAAGTTACCAAATCTCAAAAGGTCCATTACCACTCCCGATCTATACGGCCAGGCAATAGACAACCTCCCTAGACCAGCATCCGCCAGTAGGGTCGGCGGAATATGAAATAAGGCCCTCAAAACACCCATATATGGCATATATGGGATAGGGTAGGATGTCTAGTGCCTGTACCGACAGACAATAACTAACCCATGACACAACCCTAACACACCATTAGCTTAGTTAGGCGGTCAGCCCGCCCTCTCTTACCTCCTCCTAAATTTCTTCAATTTCCGAACTATAACTTCCTTCCCCCACCTCTAATCTTCTTTCACCCTTCCTTTCTCTACAAAAAAATAAAAAAATCTTATCACAGAATCTTACACACACATCCTTTACCATTCCTTTAGTCGTCCTCTTTCTCTTTCTATCATTCCTCTGGTCAATCTTCCTTGTCTTCTATCTATACATCTCATACCAGCTCCTCCCCCATTCATTCTCCTTACCTCTCTCTCTTGATAAGTGCATGTGCAAATGAATCTCGTATTTTTTTGTTTGAGAGAGAGAGAGAGAGAGAGAGAGAGAGAGAGAGAGAGAGAGAGAGAGAGAGAGAGAGAGAGAGAGAGAGAGAGAGAGCCCCCCCCCTGAAAATCAATTCCCTCGGGAGACACAAGGTGAGACAAGGCAACAAAGGGAGGGGGAGAAGAGGAGGGGGAGGAGAGCCACCTATACCCCCTCCCTCCCCCTTCAGCCCAGGCAACAGTAATTAACCCCTTCGTTTCCAGGTGTGACGCAGGTAAGGCCTCTTGAAATTATCTCGCCTCTCCCTCTCGTCGTTCCTCGCCCTACCACCCTCCTTCCACCTGAGACGGTCGCTGCTGCTGCTTCTCTGACACACACACACACACACACACACACACACACGTTACGACATAACTTGGATCCACCACCACAAATTTCATTACCACAATCAACACAACTACCTTTACAACTTGCTTGCCTTTCTTTTTCTTCTTTTCACAAACTCCACAAAGACATGATCCCCCCCCCCACACATACACCTCGCATTTGTCATCCTATTTACATATTCAATTCTCACGTCTGTTAACACGACTCGACATGTCTAGGCTTTCCCCAAAACAACTGAGTTACGATATAACCCACTGAAACACAACAGACCCGACTTGTGCTGGGGCAGACCCGACTTGTGCTGGGGCAGACCCGACTTATATAAGACGCGCTGTACTTATTCAATATCAGACGTATGCTTTACAATCAAGTTAGCAACAGCAGAGTAAGACGGTGTACACAGCATCAGACGGTGTACACAACAACAGCAGAGTAAGACGGTGTACACAGCATCAGACGGCGTACACAACAACAGCAGAGTAAGACGGTGTACACAGCATCAGACGGTGTACACAGAAACAGCAGAATAAGACGGTGTACACAGCATCAGACGGTGTACACAGCATCAGACGGTGTACACAGAAACAGCAGAGTAAGACGGTGTACACAGCAACAGCAGAGTAAGACGGTGTACACAGCATCAGACGGTGTACACAGCAACAGCAGAGTAAGACGGTGTACACAACAACAGCAGAGTAAGACGGTGTACACAGCATCAGACGGTGTACACAGAAACAGCAGTAGAGGAAGATGAGGTTATCGTCACGAACTTCACCGCTAAATTCACCACTTAACAGCTAAATTAGGATGACACAGCTGTCAAGACTGAACGACAACAGCTACTGGGAGGGAGGGAGGGAGGGCAGCATTAGGTAACAACAATGGCCCAGTGTCTGGCTCACGCAGGCAAGGAGTAACTTAATACTATACAACTACCACACCCCGCCAACCACTGCGACCCTCCACCACTACCACACCCCGCCAACCACTGCTAACCTCCACCACTAACACACCCCGCCAACCACTGCGACCCTCCACCACTACCACACCCCGCCAACCACTGCTACCCTCCACCACTACCACACCCCGCCAACCACTGCTACCCTCCACCACTAACACACCCCGCCAACCACTGCGACCCTCCACCACTACCACACCCCGCCAACCACTGCTACCCTCCACCACTACCACACCCCGCCAACCACTGCGACCCTCCACCACTACCACACCCCGCCAACCACTGCGACCCTCCACCACTACCACACCCCGCCAACCACTGCGACCCTCCACCACTACCACACCCCGCCAACCACTGCTACCCTCCACCACTACCACACCCCGCCAACCACTGCTACCCTCCACCACTACCACACCCCGCCAACCACTGCGACCCTCCACCACTACCACACCCCGCCAACCACTGCTATCCTCCACCACTACCACACCCCGCCAACCACTGCTACCCTCCACCACTCACCACTGTCACAACCAACCATAACCTTGCCTCCATCGCTGACTGTCACTTCAACACACACACACACAGTTACTGATAGAAAAAAACCCCCTCGAAATATCAGACTCACAACCAACAACTGACCGTCTCAACCACTCACACTGACCGGCACAACCAACAACTGACCGTCTCAACCACTCACACTGACCGGCACAACCAACAACTGACCGTCTCAACCACTCACACTGACCGGCACAACCAACAACTGACCGTCTCAACCACTCACACTGACCGGCACAACCAACAACTGACCGTCTCAACCACTCACACTGACCGGCACAACCAACAACTGACCGTCTCAACCACTCACACTGACCGGCACAACCAACAACTGACCGTCTCAACCACTCACACTAACCGGCACAACCAACAACTGACCGTCTCAACCACTCACACTGACCGGCACAACCAACAACTGACCGTCTCAACCACTCACACTGACCGGCACAACCAACAACTGACCGTCTCAACCACTCACACTGACCGGCACAGTTGTCAGCAAAGTTAATTAACACACCTTTAGTTGACCTCGCACAGCGGTTAGCCTTCAATTTTACTGACGTAGTGATGATTCGATGATGACCTGAGGGGAGAGAGAGACAGAGAGAGAGAGAGAGAGAGAGAGAGAGAGAGAGAGAGAGAGAGAGAGAGAGAGAGAGAGAGAGAGAGAGAGAGACCCACTCACATGCACCCACACACACAATCACAGACACACTATCTCCCTTCCTCACTCACACACACACACACACACGTGGGCAGAGACCGTAAAAACACAATAAAAACGTCAGTCTGGTGGGTTCCTGCCGTCACTCTTGTGGTTAAGGCACTGTAGCAAGCTCGGTATTAACACCAACAGCAGTATAGTTAAATGTGTATCCTTCAATACTTGGCAGTGTATCAAGTGCTTTCCCTCACAGGTTTTATGAATCATGCACCCCAGACGGACAAACAGACAAGTAGACGGACGGACGGACATACAGACAAGTAGACGGACGGACATAGGGACACCGGTGACAGGATGTAAACCCAAAGAACAATAATGTCTTTTACGCAACGCACAGTGGATGGCAACACAGCCTTTATTAACCCAGGATCCAGTCAGGCAGCGAACATTCTGGCGGCATATGAGTCATCCTGCCAGCGAACCAGTCACTTAACAAACTGCCAACAATACAGTCAGCCAGTTACCACTCGCTCTCCCCTGTATCAACCATCACCACTGTGTGACCAAGGTCCCTACCACAAACGACCGATAATAGTGGCAGGTGGGCGGGTTGTGGGCGGATCCAACATAGTCTGGCGTATCTTCCGTATGTGTGTCACCAAGGGATGGAAGGGCAGGGCAGACGCTGATGAGTGCTCGTGCTGGCCAAGTGTTACCAGTACAGGCGGATCATTAACGGCACGGAACGGTTACCATCACACTTACTCGTCACCACCTGGAGGAACCTAACCTAACCTGTCACGGGGAATATTGTACACGCATTAAATCCACATAGTACATATATCATAGACTTGTTGCATAGAAATGATTATTACAAATTTACGCATATCATGAGGAGCAGATCGATTAAGGCACCAATTTAAGGGATCTTTATTGCAGGTAACTTTATGCAAATTACCACACCTGTTGAAACACCCAAACCTGTACGTCTAATTAACTTGATGTATAAAGTTTGTGGATCTAGTGAGGGGAGCCAGGCAAGGTGAGGGGAGCCAGGCAAGGTGAGTAGCGAGCCAGCGAGGGTGTGCTATGCTAGGGCAGTAGTGCAGGAATTTGGCACCACGGCTCACAATCCTATATGTTGGCACCTTACAACGTGGTGGTGGTGGTAGTAGTGTCACAACCCTGCAGCTGGTGTGGTGATAGTGTGTGGTGTGATAGTAGTGGTGGATGGTGTGGAGATGGTGATAGTGTGTGGTGGTGATGATGGTGTGGAGATGGTGATAGTGGTGGTGATATGAGGGTGCATATTTGGGTTTGTGATGCGGGTGATGTTAAGAGTGATGGTGGTGGTTAAATGACTTACAGTAGTGTGATGAATGAATGAATGTATGTTGGAGAAGGAAGACATTAAAGAAGAAGAGGGAAAAGAAGCAGAGAAGATAAGAAAAAGAGGCAATAGAGGGGAAGGTAGTGATAGTAGTGGTTGGTGGTCGTGGTGGTGATAGTAGTGGTTGGTGGTCGTGGTATAGTGGTTGGTGGTCGTGGTGGTGGTAGTAGTGGTTGGTGGTCGTGGTGGTGGTAGTAGTGGTTGGTGGTCGTGGTGGTGGTAGTAGTGGTTGGTGGTCGTGGTGGTGGTAGTAGTGGTTGGTGGTCGTGGTGGTGGTAGTAGTGGCTGGTGGTCGTGGTGGTGGTAGTAGTGGTGGTTGGTGGTCGTGGTAGTAGTGGTGGTTGGTGGTCGTGGTGGTGGTTGGTGGTGGTGGTAGTAGTGGCTGGTAAATAGTGGTGGCAGTAAGTGGTAGAGAGATTATCAACAGTGAAGTAGGTGGTGATATCAGCTTATTGTGATAGTGGCCTCCATGTTCGACAAGACTTCACCTTTAAGATTATGGGTCACTGTTATCATTACGACCTGATTGTCTACCACTCAGTTTAAATTGCCAGTTACAGTCAATAAGTGTCTGTCTCTGTCCCTCACCCACCCCACACGCACGCAAGCATACACACACACACACCATCATTAACTCTAACTCATTGGGAAGCTTCAAATAAAGGTTGGAAAGATACTACTTATAAGTGATAAAGAGTCGAGTGTAAACAGGGCTGCCTAACACGCAAACAATTATACAAACACAAAGCAGCAGGTGGCAGGCACACACCCAGCCGCCCAAGCATTGATAGATGAAAACTGACACAAGTTGAGGACAAGATGACGCACTTTTCCTCCCCCACTCCCCAAATATTTCACCTCCTACAGCCAGCTGACGAGACCACACACACACACAACATATGGACGACACTTCACAAACAAGCGGTGATTCTTCCAAGTGGTGTTCCCAAATCAGCGTTGTTGTTGTTGTTTTGTTTTAAACTTACTGTCGTTGTTGAGTTTGTGTCTTGGTGTTGATTCTTGAATTTTACTTAAGTGTTGTTTCCACCGTACGACCCAAGGAGTTTAAACACCCAGCCACTAGTACTGTAGGAGACTCGTTCATTGCCACCACCACCAGGGCGGGGTTCACCGAATGACGAGTTTACCATGACACACCAATTACTGAACTGTAATATAACATACTCATGCTCTACTTTCCCTCACCAACTCCCATGCTCGGCACCTGTAATAAGTTATGTATCACCTGAAGATTAGCTCCCCCAGCTTATTTCACTTAAAAGATTAACCACCTTCATGCTAACCTAACCTAACCTAACACCCCCAAAGGTAACCTTAGGGGGTTCTAATCATCAGGTGAAGTAAACAAGGAAGCTAATCTTTACGTGACCTTAATTTGAGTTCTGGTAATGAAAAAAAATACATCAGCCTAAAAATTTACACCTGCTCTTAGAACCACAACACGAGAGAGAGAGAGAGAGAGAGAGAGAGAGAGAGAGAGAGAGAGAGAGAGAGAGAGAGAGAGAGAGAGAGGAAGCGTGGGAAAGTGGAGATACAAGGGTGGCTGGATCAACCTTGGCCAGCCATTATCTTACAACAGTCAAAACATACTACTTGTGTCATGACGTCAACACTCAACACTCCACCATAACCACCCACATACCACCACCACCCTATGTGACCTCTGCTCTGTAATCCTTTTTTGTGCTGAGTGAGCCGTTATCTGCAGCGAATCAATAATAAAAATAAAAATATACCAACACTACTACCACTAACACCCACCACACATCCTTCCCTGTTGGTCAAGTTCCCAGCTACTTTTAATGGAATTTTTGTTGTTGTGCTCCAAGACGTGAATCAGGTGCTAATAACCCTGGCAGTTTGAGTCACACAGAACAGAACTCCACCACCGCGGGATCACTTTACACCAGCACGTTACAGTATCTCTCGCTTTGTGTCGTGATGGTTGACGTCCTAGTCTCGGTCTTAATATTGTCTGTCTCCGTGCACGTTCGTATATTTATATAACCATTAATTCTCGTAAGACACACGCATGACTTTTTATTACAGCTGTTTGAGGCGATGATTCAGATGGAGCGGCAAGGGACAGCTGGTTATCATGCCCACAAATTTCATCTCTGTAAATATCTTAAGAATCTGTTCCATTCCAGGTGTTCCTTGGTTTCGTATACAGCATCGTGTATATAGCTAAGTAACCGTTCTTCCCTGTAGTAAACACAACACACAAACTTCATTAAGATACACTTATCTGTCGCCATCACAACACAACTACTCCACAATACTTACAGTGTATTAATGTTCATCATCACGTGGTAATAGTAGCAACACCCCTGCCCCCCGGTGTCACTGACTAGCCCACACCACCACCTGTTTACAATACAAAGCCGCACCAGCTGTGTTATAATGCCAGCTGATCTTATCGTGTGTCTCTCTGTCTGTCTGTCTGTCTGTTGCTCCCTTGAACAATCAGAAAATTACACATGTAACTGTACCCTCCTCCTCACATAAGTAACTGTTGCGCCAGTTACTGAGAGGTGTTTCATGATAGCTCAGCTGGTTCATGATAGTGTTTTAAACTAGGGCAGAGACCCCACCCCGTGCTGGTAATAGCCAGATGACGCCTTAACTGTCTAGTTATCTGGGGAAGACTGTCTCGTCCACACCACCACCTGTGTACAACGACCTTCCACCAATTGTGTACAGCGACCTATCACCACATTTTTACAATACCCCACCACCACAGGCCTATAACGACCAATCACCACCACCACCACAGGCCTATAACGACCAATCACCACCACCACAGGCCTATAACGACCAATCACCACCACCTGCATAGGCCTACAACGACCAACCACCACCACCTGTTTGCAACGCTTCACCATCATCTCCACCACCTGTTTGCAACGCTTCACCATCATCTCCACCACCTGCATACCACCACAACCAGCTGCTACTTCTGCTGATGGTGGCGACGGAAGACACTACTTGTCGCCTCACACACGACTTAAAGGACCACCAGTCATGGAGTAAGAGAGACTGACTGTTGCAATGTGTCCCTCCTAAGACTCTCTCTCTCTCTCTCTCTCACAGCAATATACTGTTCTCAAATCACAACACACATACACATTAAGAGTACAATAACAGATACAAACCCACACACGCAAGCGAATTAAAGTTCTGAACACACACACACACACACACACACACACACACACACACACACTAAATATCTAAACACATTCCACACATCCATACACACCGCCAATAATCCTCCACCACCACCTGCCTCACACCCATGACACAGTGCACCATCCATCAAATTCGTCGCGGAGGACATCCTATTTCACGCATCAACTAGCTATATAAGCTATCAAGAGGTACTTCAAATCATCACCATCACCATCATCATCACCACCTTCATCATCACCACCTTCACCACCACCATCATCATCATAATCATCACCACCACCACCATCATCATCACCACCTTCATCATCACCACCATCATCATCATCACCACCATCATCATCATCATCACCATCATCACCACCACCAATCCGGACCGGGAAAGACTGTATAATTATATTTCACTCGTCAAGTCACTGTAAATATTCACATTAATTGCCAATATACTTCACACCATGATCGATCTATCCACTGCGACGATAAAGGTAATGTAATTCACTTGTTAAGTCACTGTAAATATTTAACGACCCTTTAAATGGACAGTATACTTCAAATCATCATCATTTATCCAGTTCGACGATCATTATAATCTATCCTATTTATCTCGTAACAATAAATCCCTATTTCGACTGGCAGGCAAGGCAGGTTAGCAGGCAGACAGGCTCTCTCTCTCTCTCTCTCTCTCTCTCTCTCTCTCTCATTAAGCAACAACATATTATTATTGTCCAGGACGACTCCACACCCCGAAAGCAGGAGGAGGAGGCGGCCCCACACGGCTCACCACCCTCCTGCGTGCCGCCACCACCAGGCTAGTGCTCAACGCCGTGTGATTTACTCCGCGCCACACGTCCACGGAGGTGATCCACGCCTTACAAGGTCACGGACAAGGTCTTGATGAGCACGGACTGGAGCCTTGTGGGTTACGGACAGGATCTTGGGGGTCAGGGGCTGGTTCATGGGGTCGGAGGCTTCTTCATGGGGCCAGAGGCAAGTTCATGGGGGTCAAAGGTTGGTTTAGGGGGTCAGGGGCTGGTTCATCGGGGTCAGGGGCTGGTTCATCGGGGTCAGGGGGGGGGGGTCATAGATAAGGTTGGGGATATTCGGGACAAACAACCTGATCCTCGAAGTCTCGTGCTTGTCCTGAAGGACGACACATTGCTCCTTCAAAGACCAATCACCCGAGAGACGTCTTGGAATACACGGGTCCGCCTGAGCTCCAAGACTGAATGGAACCCTAGGGAGTCACAAAAGGGTCCAGACATGGTCATTGATTGGTCTTCTGTGGATCAAAGTCTTGTAACTTGTGGTCGTCAGCTCTCCTGGGTAAGGTCTTACTCTCACTGCAGGGTGTGTCAACTTGCCTGGGTGTACACCTGCTCATCTACTTACTGTTATGTGTGTTGTTTTTTTCTGGGCTGTAAGCTGTGGTCTAATAAACAATCATTACAATCTGGAACAAGACACATACCAGGAGGACCATTAACCAGTACCATATAGAGAGGCAGCCATCTTCACCCCCCAAGAGAGCTGTTAGTGATGGTTATCTTTCCCGGAACTGTCTACTGTATATGGAGCAGTTCGTCGCCTCACCAACTAACTGCTGGCGGTGGTGGGATGAGGGGAGGTTAATTTAGGTTGGACTGGACTGGCTAATGCTTCTTTAGAACAGGTGAGGTGTTTAAACTCCGTTAGTCTAGGTTACATTAGGTTACACCAAGTTAGGCTACATCAGGTTAGGTTAGGTTAGATGAGATTCGAGGACCCTGACCACAAACTGGGGAGCAGATCAGGTAGTAACTGCACAACGAACGCCTGTAAGAATATCCCAGCTTGGAAACCTCACGCCAGGTAATTGAGCCAAGTGCCGGTTTGGCCAAGTTGACTACCTCCAGGCAAGGACACCGCCACTCAACCCCTTCCCTCCCAACCAGGACAACAACTTAAATCACAACAACTTTAAACACTTCTAGCCGAAGATATCTCGACCAAAACAATATGAACTCCTACAGACCACACAAAGATAAATCGACCAGGATAACTTGATCACCTTCCTATCTGAACTCGACCACCTCCCTCCGGCCCACCAGCAGTTTCCCCCCGTGGCAAGGTAAAATTCTTCTCTAACACCACCTCCTTCCTCCACTAAACAGCAGAATAATGTTCTTCCTCCACCGGCCTGACTCACTGCTAGTACGGATCTTGGCCAGTGGATGAAGGCCATGGAGTCAAGTGATGTTTTTTTTTGTTCATTTCCTGTCAGTTGCTTGTTATTGCGTCATGCACATGAATTCTCAGCTTGCCTGCCAGTCCAAGTCCCTCTCTGTCTCTTGGTCTGTCTCCCTCCTTGACTACTTGCCTTCCCTCCTTTCATGACTACCTACCTGACACACCACAACCTCTGGAGGGCACAGCTACCCACCACCACAGCTTCTGGTGCGTGTCCCGGAGTGATCACGCATCCTCGACCTTACAAAAAAAAACTCGGTGCAAGGAATGTGTTGTGATTCTCGCTTACACCTCCACCTTCTGCCACCCTGATGCAGCGACCATCTCAGCTCTCTCTCTCTCTCTCTCTCTCTCTCTCTCTCTCTCTCTCTCTCTCTCATTAATACTGGTAATGATATTGACACCTGATCTCTTCTTGACACATCTCTCTCCTTACAGCCCTTCTTCCCCTCCCACACCCAACCACATTCAAAAGGTCTTCCAACACCCACACACAGGCACACACATCTTACCCCTCCGCCTAACACACACACACACACAGGCACACACATCTTACCCCTCCGCCTAACACACACACACACACACACGGTGAAGGAAGTGGTGCCCTCCCCTCACCCCTCTCCTCCCACCAGCTTGGGTATGTCGGGGCAGAGGAAATGACGACCTCTCCGCTAGACTGGGACAGTTAGGTAAGAGGGGGCTGTAGGTGTTACCATCTTCCCCCTCCTCTTGTCGGTGTCGTTGTGTTTTTAGATGTTAATTTCATCTCGTCTTGTGATAAGGAAGGTAGGTAGGTAGGTCTCTGTCTGTCTCTCCATCGCAAGCGCTACTCGTATCTCCTCTGCCATCGTCACCAATAACAGAACAACCCCCCCCCCCTCTCGTCATTACCAACAACAACATTCACCACAGTTAACAATACCTTCTGACAACACCACCACAGAGCAGTTATTCTCTTTTGTCATTCAAGACACGACCAACTGCATAATGGAGAGGCGAAAGCAAGCGGTTTGCCTTCAGGGCCATCACCACGTCCATCATCACTACTACTAACCCCATTATTATTATTACCACTATCCTCATCATAATCATTACCACCACCACCATCATAATCATCACCACTATCATCATCAATCACCTTTACCACCCCTAACACCAATACCATCACTCACCACCACTAACATTACCTTCATAACCCCTAACACCACCACCACCATCATCATCATCATCTTGCATCAGGCCGAGTGCATCCCATCAGTCTAATTAGGCCACTGAAAATAAATAACAGAATCGAATCACCTGTTCCTGACACTTCCCTAAGACCCCCTACGCTCCGTGTCCAAATTCTTGCAGGCGCATATGTTAAGGTAAATCTGATTATCTAGACAAGATTGTAAATAATTAAGGTAAGGTTCTCAATGCAACCTATTGTAAGCGTCCTGTCGTGAGCCAATTAGACGCGTGTTTACATCAATGGTTAAGACATAATAATAATAATAATAATAATAATAATAATAATAATAATAATAATAATAATAATAATAATAATAATAATCTGTGTCGTAGCTAAAACAGACGTGGGCTCCCCAGTTAAGACAAAAAATATAAAAAATATAAACCATTCAGTATTCGGATCCGGGATAACATTACGATACCGGAACTTTACCCAATTGGATCACACCATAACCTAATAAATGAACCTGACCAACCTAACTTGAACCTGCACATGACGATAACGTTCTCCTGACATTATATAACCACTTTTCCATACCTAGACCAAGAGGTGACATGAGATCGTCAACACCCTAAAAAAAAAACTAAAAGGAAAATATAAAGTGGTCAGGGAAAAGTTTGAATTTTTAAATATTTTGATCCATTTCTTATTTCTTATTATTATTATTATTATTATTATTTTTTTTTTGGGGGGGGGGATGTGAACAAAGGTAACAATTGTAACTGTCCACTAAAACACGTTACAATTCATCTAAAATTTCATAAAGTAATAAATTAATTAACACCGCGTAGCACGACCTCCCGACTAACACGTTTTAAACACTCGCAACTCAATTTAGTCTTAACTGAATGTCGTTATCTGTGATGGACATATTACCTACACGAGTTACCGCGGAGTCCATCACTATATTTCTAACATCACTCAACACTGCTAGAGGTGAACGAGTTCTTCCGCCATCAGTGAAGGTGGGGGTGGGTGAGGCTGTGAATGGGTGGACGGGAAGCCAGTTTGGTCCTGTGGCCTCCGGCGAGCTACATTCCTCCCAGCGGCTACGGGCATAACCTGGACCCGTCAGCTGAGCCGCCCTCCACACCACCAGACACGTGCTGTATTACAGGTAACTCTCTCTCACTAAGTCTGTCCAGGTTCGGGTACACTCGCCTTGCAGACGTCTGAGTGTAGTCCTCTGGAAGTGTTCGACATGAGGAGGGTCGGATACACACCAAGCATATGAGAGGGCCTGTGTGTGTGTGTGTGTGTTATCCTGCTTGCTATATACTCATAAACATGTATGCATCTGTAAACAAACACAACGGCGCACGTACACACATACACAGTCCGGGCTAGCCTGGGTGGACTGACTTCCTCGTGATGTTAATTACTATCGTCACCACGGAAGAGGAGCCGCGAGAAACAACACACACACACACACACCACAATACCCCTCAACACCCCCAACTATTACTAACTTAACACAGGTACAAACTCCCCATCATCGATTAGGGGACTGAGGCAGCCAGTAATCTTGACCCTCCACCACCCGGGTCCTGCAAGACCAGCTATACCATTAATAGTTCCCTGTCATTTTGGTCTCCCATCATTGTGCCGTAAATAATTGAGCTGAAAAGTCCGTGCGTTAATTTTGTATTAAATTATTGATTATTTTCTAGTTGCACGCCTCCTAGCTGATGAACCGTCACACTGGAATCCACTGGGGCGTACTGTACTGTGACCTCCATACCCCACACTACTAATGGTGGATCATTGTCATATTTCTGCAGTTTGACAGTTTAAACAAGTACGGTAAGTGGTAAGAATATAATTAGTTAATAATTTGTGTAGTTTATATAGTTCCTTATGTTAGATAGTAATACCTCACCTTTCAATACGGGTCGGAGGTGCTGCTACCTTGGTTTACAGATCATGTTCACTTCACAATATCTCGCTACTTACAAATATACCTTTAGTCGTGCACGACCCAAGTCTATAATCACCGCTGATGAACAACTGTTACAGATAAGATCCATTATTGTTGAAAACAGATCTAATCTCGTGAAATATAATCATGGTGCTTCAGGACGCTGGGATGTGGTGGCCAGTACACACACAAAAAGTTCCTGAAGTTTGTTGTCATTTGTGTTAATGAGTTGAGGTATGTATAACTACACTGGCTCTCCTCTATAACATTTACAACGACCACAGATTTACGTGACCGACTTAAAGGTAGTGTTGCACGTAGCCAGATATTGTATAGTGTTGTCGTCGTGTAGACCAGAGGAGCACCTTCACCCCTGATCGATGGTTGAGTCTGTATTGTCACTACAGCCTGTGCCTGAGTCGTCGACGCTTCCTTCACCAGGTATAAGACGAGGACCTGGACCGTGTTCTCGTAGGGGGGTAGAATACACCTCGTTAGGGCCGATTCTGAAGCCCTATTTCAACGCTGTTTTGGAGGGCAACATCTCTCTCTCTCTCTCTCTCTCTCTCTCTCTCTTCTGAGCTTCACCTGTTAAGTCTCTCCCCCAGGTGATAGTCTCGACCTTCCCGCCACGCACACCCAAGTAATGACAACCCTCCTCTTGCACCCGACACGCACACATACACTCTTACAGACAGACAAAGAGACAGAGAGAGACAGACAGGCAGACAACTTCAAGACACAATTCGTAGATACTCAAACGTTACACCCCCCCCCCTCCCCTTAGTACTCCACATTCGTCCCCTCACCCACACCCACCCCTCCCCTTAGTACTCCACATTCTTCCCCTCACCCACACCCCTCCACCACATTAACACTCTCCCCGACCCCCACTACATCCACCACACTCACATACTCCCCCCCCCCCCCCCAGCGTATACGCCAAGCCACCTGGATGTGATTCTTCCCCCGACTCCCTCATGCCTAATTCTCCTGGTGAAACAAAGGGTACGATTCCCTTAACGACGACGACGAGAGAGAGAGAGAGAGAGAGAGAGAGAGAGAGAGAGAGAGAGAGAGAGAGAGAGAGAGAGACACACACACACACACACACCTTTACTCAAGATGCTGTTTGGGTCACTCACCGGCCTGACCAAACTTGCTGGAGAACAGACACAATAAAATAAGCTCTACCTGTATAACCACTTCTCTCTTGTTTCCTTCTCCTGGTGGTCTTTGTCTCTCACTGTTCTCTGTCTCCACTCCTCCACCTGGGTCACTCCTTTGATGGTTCATCCACTCACCATCCACTCTCATCCACCGCCTCTTTCCACTTTGTCTTATTAATTTGTTCTTCCTCTGTATTCCCTCCACCCCTACATACACATTTGACCCTAATAAGAAATAGCAAGATGAAGAGCAACACTTACAGTATGGCGACTCTACGGTATGGCGACTCTACGGTGTGGCGACTCTACGGTGTGGCGACTCTACGGTGTGGCGACTCTACGGTGTGGCGACTCTACGGTGTGGCGACTCTACGGTATGACGACTCTACGGTATGGCGACTCTACGGTATGGCGACTCTACGGTATGGCGACTCTCACGACAGACACTCACCTGTAACAAAAAACACAATAATTATATATCTTTCAGTATCACCCTCTGTCTCTAGTTCATAATATCATTGCGATATAATAATAGTTTGGCTTTGACAACAAAACACTAATAATAACATATAATAATAAAATAATACGGCACTAATAACAAAACATTACCAATAATAATAACCGTAATAACAAGAACGGTAAAAATAATAATAGTATTAACCTATATTAGTATTACCACTACTAAAATACCATAAACAATATCAACATAACTATTATTTAAACAACATAATCAGGAAACAGTAATGTTACAATAGGCCCGCCCGCCCAGGCTGTTGGGGTCACCCGCCACCATGCTGAAAATAGTGTCTCTCTTCTTTTCAACATGAATATTTATTCTGGTTGTACATTCATGGACATCTGAATGGACAATATGACGCTGTGGGAAGTGCAGCTGTGATGTAACTCTGTACATTTTAAACACTTTGACTCTCTGGCACACGATGGGGAAGAAGTACCAGCAGATGGGTTCAACTACACAGCATTAATTGATAAGTTAAGTGAGAAATTCAAAATTAGGTTTGAAGAGTTCAAGAACAGCGAACATGATAATTATAAACTTCACTGCAAATCCATTTGCTGTCAACAAGATATAATGTCAGGAGGCATTGCAGATGGCAGTAATTGAACTTCATTCCAGTGTTGAGCATCGCGCATTCTTCGTGGATTATTATTATTATTATTATTTTTTTTTTTTATATTAGTTGGCCCGTCAAGAACCCCCATGGGTCCCCCCCTGTACTGGACCGACCTCCACACACCACTACCATCACACATTAAAACAACAACTATATCTAAACCACGAAACTTTAAACCCTCCCTCAACTCTACCTGACGTATACAAACTGTTTCCCACAACATCGCCAGTACACACTAACCGCCTGGGTCACTAAAACTATCACAGGCTAATCTAACTCTTCTCCCTATCTGTAAAACCTCCCTGCATTATTCATATTTGAACTGACGAAATATAACTGTTAACCCTTACATCATAATTAACCTTTAAAATATTTCCTGGGTAATTTAAACTGTGGCAATCTGACTTTTCACCAACCATCACCAGTTAACATTATAATTCTCAACCGTTACTCACACTTACACCTGTCATCATCAAACCTTCCTCACAACCATCATTAGTGCACAAAAAACAACCTTCCATTTATTACCGTCGTTTAAACTCCCATAAAGTGACCACGGTACCCCAACTGCAATACACACACAACATCATTAACTCTCTACCTGGAACTATTTTCACATCACCAATAGCCACTAACTCACTCCCTACAATACCAACATCATTTTAAAGGGGATTTTCAGCACATTATCATCATTAACACACTCTAAAACTATTATTATTATTTACACTACGATATTAACTTTTCACCTTAAAATTAGCCAACTCAATTTAATTCCTATCATATTTTACGCTTTAACTCGTAACATAAATTTTCAGCCTTAAAATTGGTCAACCTGCACTTTAATTCCCTGCGTAATCTACATGTTCAACTCTCATTATCGACAATTACTCCCTTTACCCGTATCATCATCGCCATATACACACTAACTTACTGGGCACTCAAGTGGTTGTCATGTGACCCCCTCCCCCCCCACAACCCTCACTATCCGGCTACTACCACCGTCAGTCAGTCAATTATCCGGCTCTCACCACCGTCAGTCAGTATCCGGCTACCACCACCGTCAGTCAGTATCCGGCTACCACCACCGTCAGTCAATTATCCGGCTCTCACCACCGTCAGTCAGTATCCAGCTACCAACACCGTCAGTCAATTATCCGGCTCTCACCACCGTCAGTCAATTATCCGGCTCTCACCACCGTCAGTCAATATCCAGCTACCACCATCGTCAGTCAATTATACGGCTCTCACCATCGTCAGTCAGTATCCAGCTACCACCACCGTCGGTCAGTATCCAGCAACCACCATCGTCAGTCAGTATCCAGCTACCACCACCGTCGGTCAGTATCCAGCAACCACCATCGTCAGTCAATTATCCGGCTCTCACCATCGTCAGTCAGTATCCGGTTTTCAGCATCGTCAATCACTATCCGATCCGGCTCCTACCATCTTCACTCAGTATCCGACTTCCACCTGCCAAAACCTGTAATCCGACTCGCCTCACTACCAAGTCCCAAAGCCCCCCCACACGACTTAACAAGCTAACTAAATGTGGGTAGATAATATTTATATCTTTCAATGGACATTATACAAAATTATATATAGCTAAAATGAGAGAGAGAGAGAGAGAGAGAGAGAGAGAGAGAGAGAGAGAGAGAGAGAGAGAGAGAGAGAGACGCCGGTAACCCTAAGACAAATGAAGATATTACAGGCTAGTGTTTACCTGGTGACGTGAATACCTGACGACGGTAATAATTAAATCTCTCTCTCTCTCTCTCTCTCTCTCTCTCTCTCTCTCTCTCTCTCTCTGTCTGTCTGTCGGCGCAACCACGCGTATGTATGAATGTATACAGGGATCTACTAGTATCTTACAGGCACCCTAGCAGTGAAGAACAGACTAAGCCAGCCTTGGGGTCAACAGTGGCAGGTATGGAAGAGAGTGAGGGGAGGCGGCAGTTAGGGAGGGAGAGAACAGATAGAGGTGGAAGGCAGGGAGGTACGAAGGAAGGAGGGAGGGAGGGAGGGATGGCAGGCAAGCGGGCGGGGTGCGGCCACCACCACCTCCACACTGCAACAGCATCAATATCTCCTTTACTCCCCCCCGTGGGCGTGGCCTCTTAATACCCAGTGGGCGTGTCCTCTCAATACCCAGTTGGCGTGGCTAATACCAACAACGCATCCCTATTTAATACACAATTTTCGCCCACGTTTAGTACACCAAATTTCCAACCTTCCTGACCTGACTAGTGGAGATTCGTGATATCTTTGTTCTTTGACGGTCAATATAGTTATGGCTGTTATCAACGACCTGCTATGAATGGGGATAACACCATGAGTTTATTACCATCGTTCACACATGAGAGAGAGAGAGAGAGAGAGAGAGAGAGAGAATGTTCTGGTAAACACCCAAGACCACTGTATATGCCACAAGTGTCATCACCGGCCGATAAATCTTGCCAGGGGTCCAGATTGCCAAACCTTCCACACGTTAATACTCTAATTCATCTAGTTATAGTCCTCCCCGTGTAAATTTGAACACATATTAGAGGTTAATTAAATGATGTTATCCTGAATTAACCAAACAGATCCGGTTTTATGTTCACAATTACAAAGGAAATTCAACGAAGGAAAAGTTGAGCATCTGGCTCCCTCGTCTCGACTTCACTCCCCCTACCTGGAGACGTGCGAGCGCATCGTAATGACTCACTTAAACTGCGACACAAATATTGCACACAAAATGACGTCGAAACTGTAATGAGACTGTACTAGAAATGACTACATTCTCCCCGGGAAAGACAATAGACGGGAAGAATCTCCCCGAGAAGTTTGGTCTCCGACATAAACAACGTCTCGCCATGACAGAACAAAAAATTGTCCACTTAACCACCAGCTTTGTGTCGAATCTGTCCCAAGCGTTGGTTCGAATCCTTGTTTATACCGTTTGTATTAATGACTTTATCTTATGTTGAATCCGATTCCTGTTCACACGGTTCACTTTACCCAGTGTTGTCCCCTTTATAAAGTTTACAATGTTGACTTTACCCAGAGCTGGTTCAAACCCTTTAGCTCATATTATTCACTGTATTGAATTCACCCAATTTTGGTTCGAATTCCTGTTCAGATGATTCATAATGGTGAATTTATCCGGTGATGATCGAGTCCCGGTTTATAAAGTTCACAGTGCTGACTTAAGGCTGCCCCACTGTTGGTTTGAACCCCTTTCCTGCCCCCTCCCTCACCAAGGCCGCCGGGGCTCCCTCCTTTCACCCACCAACACAAAACAATACGAGTCTTTTAAAGCGAAGTTATACTCACAGTTCACCGTACTGTACGTTATAAAAATACAGAACAATACATACTATCTTACTGTCTCTGTCTCACACCTGTCTCTGAACCTTTTAATGTCTCCCCGTCTCAAAATAAGTTTTTAGACGTGAAAATTACACACGCTTCATCTTACGGCCTCTGTCTCTTTTCTCTTGCCTGTCTCGAGACTTCTTTTCTGTCGCGTCTTACAGATCTTAAACGACCCGCTTCATCATAATACGGTCTTTTGTCTCTTACCAGTGTCAAGACTCCTTCTCTATCTCTCACCGTCTCTTGAGGTCTTAAAAGTCAATAATTATGCAGGCGAGGATGGTGGAGATAAATGTACTCTTCCCCCAAGCGGCAACTCTTCCCTCCTGTCGGTGAGTAGGAACAGCCTGTAGGATCACGATGCATAATTGAAGATATGAGGCCACGTTGCACCACACACACACACACACACACACACACACACACACACACACACCCTCAGCTAATTCTGCTCTTTTTTTTTCTTTATCTCTCTGGCTCCGTTAATTTTCTTGCTTCCTCCTACTCACTTTTATCTCTCGCTCTCTTAGTAAAAAAACGAGAGAGAGAGAGAGAGAGAGAGAGAGAGAGAGAGAGAGAGAGAGAGAGAGAGAGAGAGAGAGAGAGAGAGAGAGAGAGTGTGTGTGTGTGTGTGGCAAGAAGGATTTTCAACTATAAGTCCTTACCAACGTGAGAGTCAGAAGTTTCTTTAATACTCGTACCCAGGAGGAGAAAGAACTGGGTCACACACACACACACACACACACACACACACAGATCCTACCTCATATAATTTCATTCTTTCCTTATCACTTAATCTCACTCAATTATCTTATTTCATCCTCTCTCTCTCTCTCTCTCTCCACACATTTTACTTTTTTTTCCTTCCTTCTATCCTCCTGCACTCCTCTTCTTTCTCCCCCTCTTCCTTCCGTCTCATCCTCCCTTTAATCAGACAGACAGACACCCAGACACGGACAGCCACCAAACAGTGACGTCACTAAAGTTTACACTCACCCAATACCTTCAACCCAATTAATTACACATTAAAGGTCAGGATTAAATCTATTTATGCTGAATATAACACCAGGAAATGTTTGAGTGTTCAATCTGGGGCTTGGAGGTGGGTAGGGATGGGTAGGGGTGGATGGAAGGGTACAGGGTGGGTGGATGGATAGATGGATGAATTTATGGTGGATGTAACAAGGAAATCTAAAATTTATCCACCTGAGACTATGAAGTGGATAGGGGTGGATGAACGGATGGATAGCACATATAATTCACGAGATCTCAGAACGCTAAGAGAATGTAACTGTATATAGGAACCTTTCAGAATCCATAACAGAGTCGTGGCTTCAGCAAACCAATTGGTTGCGATTAAAAAAAAAAAAAAAAAACGTAGGGACATCTGAAAATCAACCAATTAGTTACTATCTTCCATCTCAATTATGGGGAAAATTCACCTTCCGATTATCTGAGAAACCATCTATGTGTCGTAGGGTAAAGTCAAGTAATGGGAGGAATTTACCGTAGGAACTTTTGGGAATCTCTCTATGCGTCGTAGCTTCAGTCAACCATTTAGGTGTTATCTTACGAGTATATCGAAAGTTATGGGGGGTAATTTACCATAAGAATCTTTGAGAATCCAGAGGCGGGTGTGGGAGCCACTTGGTGGGAGAACACATTTGTCAGGTTTACAGTGCCGTGAGGAGGCTCAGGGCGCTACTGCTAGGGATTGTAGACACCGTTTTCCTGCCCTGGCCTGTGTATTCCTGCTTCTGCTATTCTTCCTACTACCAAGTCGCTATTGTTACTGTTCCTGATAATGATGATCTCTCCTTTATTGCTATTATTACTGTAACTTGCTTTTGTTAATTGCTCTAGCTGTTGTTTATGTTTTTGTCAATGGTGTAATAGTGAAGTGTAGCCATGGACCCGTGATAATCTCGAACTTGTTGATAATACACACACACACACGGCTGACTCATCAAGGGGCCACACATTCTCGTATCATAAAGTCCGCCACTACAGACAGGTGGTAGCGAGAGTACAGTATGGTGTAGCTTCCATCAACATGTCATCGCCGGGTGGTGGAGGAACGCCTGGTGCTGGTGAGTGCTTGTACTGGCACTAACCCGGCGACGTCAGCGGGAGAGAACAGTGATGTATAGTGTTGCCAGTCAGTGGTCAGTGCCCACGGCTGTCAGTGCCCACGGCTGCGTCAGGAGGGTGGGAACAGTGTACCAGGTGTTGTGGTGACGTGCTCTATCATCCCGGGCCATAGGGATAGTGGTGGAGTGGCGGCACTCATCCTCTCAAGTGCCGCCACTCAAGGGTCAACTAGCTCCAGGGAGGGTCGGCCACTCCACCTGCATACCTGGAGGCTCTCTGACAACACCTTAAAATCTGAAGGCTCTCTGACAACATCTGCATACCTGGAGGCTCTGACAACACCTTAAAACCTGGAGGCTCTCTGCCAACACCTGGAGGTGACTTACCTCCAAAAACACCTGGAAAAAACACGCGCAGACTCTATTCCTGGTTGTGGTAGTTGTGAGTGACAGATGGAGTGCGCATCACCTGTGAGTGGTGGGCTTTGTGGAACGACAGGTGTAGAATGAGTGGCAGGTGAGTGACGAATGGAGTGAATGTAGAGGTTGAGTGACGGAAAATATCGAATGTGTAAAGGTTGTGATTGACAAATTAAATTAATATGTAATGGTTGAGGCTGAGGACATTGATGAGGAATGGTTGTGAGTGACGAGTAAAGTTAATGACGTCGCGAGTGAGGAATGAGATCACTCTATCGTGGTTGTCAGTGACCAACAGTATACTCGTGCGCTGGTAGATGTCAATAGAGAACTTAGTGATAAGGTTGGGTTAATAAGTGAGTGAGTGAGTCAGTCCTGCCCTCGAGTTATCAACACATTATCAGAGGAGTTATCAATTTTGGTTATCTAGTTTCCATCTATCAACTAGAGATGGTTATAAACATATAAATATCAAATCATGTTGTTATTTTTTCCCTCTGATAAACACTGTGTGGTTTCCGTGTGCCATCAAGATGTTATCAATATGTTGCCAATTACGTTGTATATTCTTGACGGTGAGAGTGAAAGCTCGTTTTTCATCTGTCAACTGAAGATGCTTATCAATATATATATCTAGCCCAGTTCTTGGTATAATTAGTGGTACCTATCCCCCCGCCCTTTACCCGGTATCAAACAGACTGCGTGAGTGTGTGCGTATGTTTGTCTAAGGATGCAATTAATTTTCTTTCGACCAAAACGCTCACCATCTTTCATCTATTATGAATCGTGGTTTTTCTTTTTCTTTACTATTTCCTCGTACTTTTTATCTTACTCTTTGCTATTCATTAAAATTATCTCTCTACCCTCCTCTCCCCCACTACCTCCATCCTAACCTAACCTAACCTAACCCCCGGTGACGTAACCCCATTTGGTGAGTGATGTGTCGCCGCCGCCACCACCATCAATGTCTGTCTGTCTGTCTCCCTTCATATAAGCCTTCCCTAGGGCGGTGACCCCATACAAGGAGCGAGGTGCACAGGAACCACCACCACGGAGAGGAGGGAGGGAGGGAGGGAGGGTGTTACAGCAGCAGCATTACCTCCCGGATGTAAACACGAGGCAAGTGGTGGACTACGCTTTTGTTATTACGTGTTTACAATACCACCCCCCCCCCCCCAGCACAACACTGTTTACCCAGTATACCATACTTCCTCCACCCCCCCCCCCCAACACCACACACACCAGCGGACGAGGCTAATGTTGTCTACAATCACCAAGAATTGTTAACAAGTTGTCTGTTACTAATGAAAATAATAATAATAACCAAAATAACACCAATAAATTATATGACTAATAACCTGACACAAGTTAACTTCAAACACAAACTTACTAAAGTGGAGTTTCACCATAAACGGCGCAATACCGTTAATCCCAGTACAACTATTAAGGTTAACTCGGAGGAAAGACAACCATACAAACAAAGAAGGGGGGGGGGGGGGGGGCCCAGAGGTGACCCCGTGTGTCCGGTGCCGGGGAGTCGGTCATTACGCTGGTAGCCGGAGTCGGAAGTGTGTATGTATGTGTGTGTGTGTGTGTGTGGGGGGGGGGGGGGGGGTGGGGGGGGCCTCACCTGTGACTCTGACTCACCTGGCGTTGAGGTTCATCCCAGACCTAATCTCTCTCACGCCCCCTTCCACTAGTCAAGGATATGATCAAGTAACAGCTCCTAAGGGTAAGTTATTCACGGACATCCCAAGTGCTACTCATGAATACGGTCAAGTAGCGATTTATGAGGCTACACTATTAACACACCAAAGACACTGGACAAAAGATTCACACAGTCTTACACACCCAAAACGCCGCCTAAGACAACCTTTCAAGACTTATTTTCTCACACGACTAAAAGACTAAACAAATCAAAAGTCTTACTCCCTAACACACCAACAAAGACTAAAAAGGTTCACTCCACACTTTAAATTGAAGAGAGTCTCGCCTGCTTCACTAACACCATCCATCCCAGTCCAGGACCCAGCACCCTCCTTCATCACTCACCATCCACTCTTATAACACCAAAGGGCAGGAAGGAAGGGGAGGGAGGGAGGGAGGGAGGGAGGAAGGGGGCGGAGAAGGGGAGGAAAGGGGGGGGGGGGAGAGGAGGATGGATGGAAGGCCAAATCACAGCTTAAACAGGTGCAGGATATTGACTGTAAGAACACCTGGGCCATCACCACCACCTGCTTACACTTACAATGATTGAGCGCTAAACTGACGGAGACTGTTAGGTGAGTGAACACGTGGAGGTGCGGCGATACATAAGAGATACACATTTGACAGTGAGAACACATACGGATACAATACATGGTTACATCTGATAGTGTAAACAGCTATAGATGAGAGACACAGTGATTATATATAGAACGGTACACAAACCTATATGATACAGTGACACACATGGACAGGTAAACGTATCGACCACTGGATCAACACACACCTGATAGATGACTTCCGTGGGAGGATGACTGAAGGAATAAGCCACGAGTCGGTGCCCGGCGTCTCAAAAGATCCTGAAACCTAATATTTACTTTCCATCAAACTCGCTAACGGAATCTCAGGCCAATTTAGACGCCATTTTCTGACAGCTATCTTTGTGTCATATCTTAAGTGAGACAGTTAGAAAGGTTCTCACAACACCAGTTAGTTGGGGAGTTTGTCGTAAGAACCTTTGGGAATCAATGTGTGTTGTAACTTGGGTGTGTTAGTTACGTGGGTTTTCACAACACCATAAGGGGAAATAAGTAGTAGTAGTAGTAGTAGTAGTAGTAGTAGTAGTAGTAGTAGTAGTAGTAGTAGTAGTACACCAAGATTTATTTTGTACTAACTCCCAGAGTACAATGACTTAAGATCTATGAGAATTCCTTTTTGTGCCGTAGTTTAAGAATCATTAAGATGCGCTCTCACAACACCAGTTAAAGAGGGAAATTTAGCGTAGGGGCCTGTGAGCATCTGTGCCCTGCCTGCCTGCCTGAGAGGCATTAAGGCCAGACCACAGGATTTGTTGGGGGCGGAAACTTACATCAGA
This sequence comes from Homarus gammarus, assembly GCA_958450375.1. Taxonomy (NCBI): domain Eukaryota; kingdom Metazoa; phylum Arthropoda; class Malacostraca; order Decapoda; family Nephropidae; genus Homarus; species Homarus gammarus. The sequence continues at coordinate 58,935 of CAUDMG010003475.1, forward strand.
GGCGTTAAATTTCTCGAAAATATTTCTGCTGGCGGCTACACCGTCCCAGGCGTAACATAGACCCAATACACCACCCTCACCACTACTACTGTTGCTGCCACCATCTTCACCAACACTTCTCATCACCACCATCCTCACCAACACTTCTCATCACCACCATCCTCACCAACACTTCTCATTCACCACCATCCTCACCAACACTTCTCATCACCACCATCCACACCAACACTTCTCATCACCACCATCCTCACCAACACTTCTCATCACCACCATCCTCACCAACACGTCTCATCACCACCATCCTCACCAAAACTTCTCATCACCACCACATCTCTGGTAAATTCATCATACCTCCAGCTGGATCAGGAACACTACACAAGTTACAATACCCCCCCCCCCCCCACACACACACACGACTTGGGCTAATCACCAGAGAATTCCAGCTGGCCAAGACTGGAGTCACCACTAGGCACTGGTAGAAACTATGCTAGCTAGCTCGCTCGCTCGGTCGTTTGCTGTGCCTCCAATTCCCACCAATCACCGAGGAGCCAAGGCGCTGTGTTATACCACTACCACTAATTCCCACCAATTGTCGAAAAGTCTTCGTGCCGAGTCGAACAATTTCCACCAATCACCGATTAAGTTATGCCGGATACGTTTTGCTCATTCCCACCAATAAGCGGGGAGCTTCCGAGACGTGATGTACCATTTCAGCCAATCAACACTTGCTTCAACTCCATACTCTGCTTATTGGGGCCAAGAAATTTAACATATTTAATATAATTTGACATAATTTTAACTTATTTCTACGGTAAAGCTCTCTCGTGAACCCTTGATTCATCTACGTCAAGACTGTGGCAGATATGTAAACACCAACGTTTCAAAATATGAAAACATCCACAGAAGACATCGGCTGATGAAGGTGGCGGGATGATCTGCCTACAGCACACACAGTAACAATACATTCAAGATAACTTACTTCACCCTCAGATAGCATTAATTGTCATCGTTTCATTATATTTAACGTAGACAATATTGTAAAACAAGGCGCAGAATGTCAGATATTTTTTTTGTGAATCATTTTCTTTTTTTCAATACATTTTCTCTACATGGTGAAAAAGGCCACGGAAGAACCACACAACCCCTTCAGTACGACTCGTCCCCCTTAGTCCAAAATCTCCTTACCCAGGGGAATAAAAAATGGTATTCAACGGGTTAAAGCATCTGACTCATAGGGGCCAAAAGTCAACATACTCAATAAATTAAGTCATCGTACTCGAGTGGTTAAGGGGTTGACTTCATACTCAAGGGGTAAAAAATATAAATACTCCAAAGCTGTAAGTTACAAGTAGAGGAAAATACGTACATGAGGAGAGAGTTCCATTGTGTAGGCGTCTCACACACACACACACACACACAGCCAAGATCTCAAGAAAGCATGGCCTGATCGTGTCCGTCCGGGAAATCATTTAGCGATACCACCAATTAACTTTAAGACTTGGTGAAATTGTCGTGATGTTACAGATTTGGGCTGCAGCTCCGGGCCTGTGAACTCAACCCAGCCTCCTTCACTGTCACGGTGGGGCGAGTGAGAGCAATACACTTCTGACTAGGTGCCAACTTTTTCACTTCGTTACCAGCTGGATCATACCTCGTTAACAGCTGGATCATACCTCGTTAACAGCTGGATCATACCTCGTTAACAGTTGGATCATACCTCGTTAACAGCTGGATCACACCTCGTTACCAGCTGGATCATACCTCGTTACCAGCTGGATCATAACTCGTTAACAGCTGGATCATACTTCGTTAACAGCTGGATCATACCTCGTTAACAGCTGGATCACACCTCGTTAACAGCTGGATCATACCTCGTTAACAGCTGGATCATACCTCGTTACCAGCTGGATCATACCTCGTTAACAGCTGGATCATACCTCGATAACAGCAGGATCATACCTCGTCTCAGCCCCATCTCCGGACACTTCCCCTTTCAGTAATCTTTTCTTCAGTTCCCTATCACCATCTTATCCATCCACACACACACACACACACACACACACACACACACACACACACCAAACAAAAAAGTGACTGATTGATTGCGTTTGCCCCAGAATGAACCACTCGTGTCGACTCTCACTCACTCCTACCCCTCCTCTTCACGCTGCCGCTGCTGCTGGTTGTTGCTCTGCTTCACTAATTACTGACCTACTTACCCATTCACTCATCAATATATAATAAGCGTTGAATTATCTCTTAACACACACACACCAACATCAGCCTCGACCCCTCTTCCTCCTCCTTTGGTCTTCCTTTTATACTTGTCATTCCCTTTCTCTAACTCGCTCTTCTTCTCCTCTTCCAGCTATTCATCGTCTGTTTCCTCTTCCATTCATTCGTTGCTGCTCTGCTCTCCTCCCTTCCCCCATTCAGCAACTCACCGTCATTATCCCTCCTACTTATTCACCGTCATCGTTCTCTCCCTCATCTCAATCCTCCTCTTCCTCCTCCGTACCTTAACTACCAAGGACCCAATTACTCATCCAACCAATAATAATCTAATCACCACCACAACACCCCCTCAGTTCCATTATCATCACCAGTAGCGTTACACTATCACCACTATTACCATCACCACCACCACCACCCCGAGTTTCACTATAACATCACCAGCAGCATTCACCATCTCCATTATTTACACAATCACCATTATCACCGTCCAACATCATCAGCAGTTACACTATCATCACTCCCCACCCTCACTATCAACAGCATTACACTATCACCATTATCCCATTACCACCACCCCTCAACCTCACTACCATCACCATTACACCATCCTCATTATCCTCACCATCACCCATTACAAGTACAGTATATAATTAAGGATAAATTTCCCTGGGCACTTGGCAGTATTTGGTATATAAGTCTTGAAGATTATTGGGTAAAGAGGAATGGACTTTCAACGCATTTCTCACATTTTAATGTTTATTAATGAATGTGTTTTGTTGTTGTTCCGACATCAGAAAAAAAATATAATAAAAAAAATCGATAGTATGCTAAAAAAACAAAAAAAAAAACAAGTAAAATAAACACAAACTTAAAACATTTGAAACTTAAACCACAAAATTACCAGATATTGCCAAGTGTTCGGGGAATTCTGTCCGCAACTGAACATCACCCTTACATCTTCAATTACGAGAATATCCATTTTACGAACCTCCGAGAATAAGACCTCAGATATCTCGTAACTTTAAGACGAACAAATTAACATCCAGACTAAACACTATTTGGTACGTTAATGCAGTATGGCTTCTCTCCGGTCTGGTTCTGTGAGGGAGGACTCATCTGTTGATCAGCCTCATACACACAAGGTAATGTGGCGTTGAAATTAAATAAAGGTGTATAGATTCTTACCGTGAATAGACGTGATTAATCTTACTGAGAGAAAGAAAAGAAATAAAGACAAAGAAAGAAAAGAGAAAAAAATATTTGAGAATCATGGCTATTAGAAAGTGGCTAAAATGTAAAAAGATAAAAAAATCACAAATATTTCAGTGTGGGAGTTGGGTGAGGCGGGTGAAAGGTTCCCCACTACACGGGAAAGTTCTCCAGATGAATACAACAATAAAACAAGATAATCATGGTCAAGAAGCTGATGACAAGGTTAAAACACGAAAGAAGAAAAAACAATAAAAACCACACACACACATTTTTAAACCAAGTGAATATTACCTGACAATTTACTATGAAGTGAGCCATAAAATCATGAAAAAAAATACTCACTAAAATAAAAAGGAAAACGATACTATAAGAAACAAAATAGCCAAGTAAACAAAACAAAACAACTAAAACATTTGAATCTTAAACCCCCAAAAAATGACCACAAAATTTATTGGGCAAGTCAGCACAGGTGATATATTCAATACCTGTCTCACATTTGTCAGATATCAGGCAAATTACAGACAATAACAAGACTTAACTAACAATAACAACTTTAACCCATAACTATTAAAAACGACACTTAACTATACTCCTTCTTATAATATTTGTTTTTTCTTCTACGAACTTTTAACTGTATCCAAAGGTCACAAATTCACAACCCCCTTATCTGTCGAGGCAGGATAAATATTCAAACCCCGACCTTAACTCTAAGCTTAGAAGGTGTTCGTCTTGTTCACTCTGTCAATACTGTGTCCTCTCCACCCACCCGCCAGCCTCGCCTCACCCCACCCCAACCACCCGCCCACCCAGCTTTCACCAATGCTTCTCTTAAATAGTAATACCAATTCCCTGCCAAGATCCACACTCTCTCTTTAAGAAAAACTAATAAATTAAACACACTTGGGCATAAAATTATCTTCTAAAACCACACTAACGATGAATTCTCTCCTAAAACCACTTACGATAAAATTCCCCCTCTAAAAATATAAATTAATAAATAAATAAATGAATAAAATAAAATAAAATATAGTAAAATTATTGCCTATAAACACACTGACGGCAAAATTCTTAAAACAATATTAATAGAAAAAAAAAATATCTGGCCGGAATGGATGATCTAATTTTTGGGAGTGGGTTTTAAAAGTTGGCAAAGTGGATTAAAATTAGGATTTTTTTTCTCGGCCGCCAAGTTCTTGAAGACTCTTGATGGCCTCTCGCGCCTAGTTACTTGGTGCTTTCTTTACCTCTTACTTTCTCTTTTACTTTCTTCCCAACTTATACTTTCTCTTTTTTATCTTTTACTTTCTCTATATCTTTAACTTTCTTATATTTTTCTGTTACTTTCTCTTTTATTATCTTTTACTTTCTTACTAACTTGCACTTTTATCTGTTACTTTCTCTTTATACTTTACTTTCTTATTAACTTCAATTTCTTACTTATACTTTCTTTTTAACTTTTACTTTCTAACCTACACGTATATCTACAGTTTTTATATAGACACCTGCGTTTTTATATAATTTCATATGTACTACTATATATTTTTACACCTACTATATATTTTTACACCTACTATATATTTTTACACCTCGATATAATGTACTTCCATCTCTATACATTGTTCGTTAAATGAAAGTTCCACATCAAACAGACCCTCGATATAACGGAATTCCCTAGATATATAACGAACTTTCCTCTCTATATACTCCGTTCACTGCATTACTCTACCTGTACATCGCATCTAAGCACGTTTATACACGAACAGGTAAATTTCACTATATCAACAAATGTATATCTACAAGGACATTCAAGTGACAACCTTTATATAATACGGTACAATAACTTTATATACACCTTAACCTTTCTGAATATATCCTTCCTCAACTTAGATGTGAATCAATATTTCATGGTGACCTACAAGAACGATATCGCCTTTATCATTCTCAGCTTTCAATTCGCCTCCATGTGTGTGTGTGTGTGTGTGTGTGTTCATAAGTTCACAAAAACAAGTACACTTGCTACAGTTAGTGAATGATGCCCTTCCTCACTTATACCTCAGAATCAACCACATCACTCCACCACACCACTCGCCGCATTCCTCTCACCAACCACATCACTCCACCACACCACTCGCCGCATTCCTCTCACCAACCATACCACCCCACCACACACACAAACATACATTCTTCAACCTCCAGCCACACCACATACCAATGGGCTACTGTACTACTAATAATAGTGTAATGTAAACAAGTAAATAAACACGCCAGTTCACAGAGAAAAACCAAGTTCACTTTAGATTTCAACAAAATCCAGTTATTCTCACATACAAAAGAAAGAAGCGAATTTAAGTTCAGTCTATATATTTCAACAAAACAAAACCATTTATATTCAAACATTTCACGAAACAAGACAAAAATTCGGTATATATATATCTCATGGACAAGTCACAGGGCCAGCTTACAATATTCCAATTACCAAAACAAAACTCGTAACCTGAATAAGCCGTCAACAACACCCGGCGACCTCTGAGCCTCACAGTGCTAACTTCACCCACCTCGAAATAACAATAAGAATTATCTAAAACCATCTCGAAATATTGACATTATTAACTACTGTAGTCTTAATTCACACACACACACACACACACACACACACACGATTCACATACATACATACATACATACATACATACAACCGTGAAATATATGCATAACAAAAATAATCTGTAGCCCAGAATATACCACAATTCTCATAATTACGACCAAAGACTGTGTGTTTCAAACCACACACATACACGAGCTATGACTACATACATACACACATACATATTCAAGAGTAAACTTCAATTACTCAAAATGACATTACCATGGTTTAATTATTACTACACACACACACACACACACGACGCACATTACGGAAAATCGAGGAAAAAAACGTGGATACAAAATAGAAGGTCGGGTGAGAGAATTTACATAGAAAGTGGAGGCGAGCCGTCACCTGATGGAGCCAGGGCGAGTGGACGCGGCTGGTGGTAGGCGGACACGGATATATACTGGACATATCGGACACGGGTATACTAATGGACACAGAAGACACTTACACACTGGACACGGACTTTGGGACACGACAGTTACAATAGTAGGACACGAGGGTTGGGACACAGCTATAGTTTATATCATCAGTACCTTAGACATGTTTCACTTGATGCCAGCACGACCCTGTAACTGCGACGAACCATCAACCTGTGGCAATCACGTACAGTAGAGGATCAGCAGTACGTGGCGACACAGACAACCACGTCACAAAATTCGTCCCAAAATGAAATAAAAAAATAATAACAAGGAAAATCTCTAGACGACAAATCAAAGGTAAAAAAATAATAATTATGTGACACGTCCTATAAGCATCATATTTAAGTCACGTACATTTATCACTAGGGTATGTGGCGCTATGGAAACACACACACACACACACACACACACACCACACACCACAATTCAAGCCAATATGAGAGAATAAAGATGACAGAGAACCTGTGTCCTCAGCATATTCTCCCGAGGCTGGATGACGATACTTCAAGGGGGGTAACTGCCTATCTGGGCGTCACTAACAAGTCTCGAGAGTCATACTGGAGTTTTATTTCTTCTAGCTGAGGAAAGACAGAATGAAGAAGACGACGAAGAAGAAAAGAAAGGTGAAAAATGAGAAAGACAGGAGAGAGAAAGAGTGTCACTGCCATTAGTATATGGAGAGAGAGAGAGAGAGAGAGAGAGAGAGAGAGAGAGAGAGAGAGAGAGAGAGAGAGAGAGAGAGAGAGAGAGAGAGAGAGACCTTCCGTCACCTGTAAGTACTCAAGATACAAACATTATCTCTATTGAAGTGAGAAAAAAAAAATCCACAGTATCAAAGACTAACCCCCTTTATAACGTATCGCAAACAATAAACAACTACATTACCTCCCACGTGCATTAAACAAAATCTTTTCATAACGTCCTGTATGTAAACAAATCACAAGTTACTGACAACATTTCACAAAACCTCTTTACAGCGTCACATGTATCAATAAAAAAACCCACATAAGGTCAATGTATACAAGACAGAACCCCTTTATAAAGTACCAGATGTAAACGGAAGACTTTCACTAGGGTGGCATTTGCGCGTCTAACCACTTTCACTTGCTATTACTCTTTCTCGTGTAAGTCACTTTCACTAGGTGCCACAGTCTTACTTTTACCTGCTACCACATTCCTATATGACACTCACTTAGTGCCACATTCTTATATCACTTTCACTTGGCGCCACATTCTTACTTGAAACTCTCTTAGTGCCACATTCTCACATGGCACTTTCTCATTCACCACCCGTCCTTTCCAGCAACAGTGCCACCAGGCCCGTCCTCTCCTCCTCCACATACCGTCTACTTTCACTGGGAGGCGTGACCCCATTGTGACGAAAGGAGAGATGCCAAGGTCACTGTGAGCCTTCCACCAGAGCTTTCTCGCGAGGTCAGGCAGGGCTCTTACCATACCCAGGCCCCTCCTCGACATCATCCGAGCATGTTCACTTGGCACTACCATGTACACTAGGCACTACCATATACACTAGGCACTACCATGTACACTAGGCACTACCATGTACACTAGGCACTACCATGTACACTAGGCACTACCATATACACTAGGCACTACCATGTACACCAGGCACTACCATGTACACTAGGCACTACCATATACACTAGGCACTACCATGTACACTAGGCACTACCATGTACACTAGGCACTACCATATAAACTAGGCACTACCATGTACACCAGGCACTACCATGTACACTAGGCACTACCATGTACACCAGGCACTACCATATACACTAGGCACTCCCAGCTACACCAAGCACCACCGTCTACATCAGATTATCCTACGTACGTCAGCACTCCTATTCCTATTACAGTATAAACAGTATATACCATCTACATGTAAAATTGTTGTGTATATCAGATCTGACCCTACGGTACTATTAACTACTGATAACCTACTATTACTACCATTAATATTACTACCACCACCACCACCACCACCACCCCTAGAGCCACTGCTATGCACCACACCATTAGACGCGGACGTGCCCAGCGAATAACACAGCAACATTCATGCAGGACCACACACAACTTGTTTACAATGACGAGACGATCATGTGCCTGATACACACCACGGAACCCATACACAGTCACATGTGGGGGACGAAGCTGCAATACACCACAATTTGCATATCCTCTCTGTACAATGTAGCACTTGAGGGCATACATACAGAGATGAAAGGGTTACTGTTATGCCTGCCACAAAGTGTACATTAAGTAGCAGGTGACTCGAGTACATTATGTTACAGTGATCCTTAAGTATACAACACCTCCCTCCCCATTACGTCTCCCCTTGTGTTATTAACGTCATTCTCCTGATATTTCGAACACATTTTCCCTTGTATATTCAATCTTTTCTGCTAACATTTTGGGGATATTTCTTCCTGTATTTTAAACCTTTTCGGTTTGTATTTCCAACATATTTCTCCCTGATGTTTAACAATACGGGCTACCATAAAAAAAAAACTGTAAATGAGGCAAGTTGACTGGTAAACGAGTGAAGAATGAAAGCGAGGCGAGCAAACACCATGAAAGGAAGTAAAAGTTTGGGAGAGAAAGAAAGACTGCAAACAAATAGTCTGAAATTACGACTGAGGCAAACAGGCAGGTTGGCACGAAACTGCGAGGCAGGCAAGCATGCAAACATTGAAGGCAAGGCATAAAGGCAGAAACGCTTACAAGAAGGCAGACAGGCGGGAGGCAACCTTGTAAACAGTGAGGGCGAGATAGGCAGGCAGACGGGGAGGTGTGCAGGAAGGGTGGGAACAGGCAGACTGGGAACACGAGACGCAGAGGCAGATTAGCAAACTGGAGGAGCAGGTATGAAGGCAGACACAGAGCAAGACGGATGAGTGATAGAGAAGCAAGGAGGGAGGGAGGGAGTGATGAAAGAGACGGAGGGAAGCAGAGATACGCCAGCTTAGGGGACAATGAACGTGAAGTAACGGAAGACAGGGTGGCCGGAGGCTGGGGGAAACACCGTCCCACGTTCTCACCATCCCCAACACCCTCCATTACCCCCCCCCCCTTCCCTCATTTACCTGGGATACGTCAACCCCCCCTCCCATTCCCTTCATTACTCCTCCCCGTTATATGAGATACTCCACTACCCCTTCCCTCCCCACCTCATTACCCGGAAAAATCCCCCCCTCCCCCCTCCACACAATCACGCTAGCTGGCACAAAGACCTCGCATCCTTCGAGACCCAATTAATACTCTGACATTTTACACAACCATTACAATTAATCACATATGCAGGTTAATTGGCAAATTTGTAGTTCATTACAAAGCTATTTCTTGAGCGTGGTGGAGGGCCTCAGGGCGTGGCATTGTTTCATAACCCCATTGGAGCCTTTGTAATTGCAGGTACGTTATAACGAGGTAAAAGCAATTATCATGTATGCCCGTTATAACGAAGTAGAAGCCATCGTAGGAACCCCAGCTCGAGGTGCAATCAATTACGGATTGAGAAACCAAGATGCAGTTCACAGGTATAATACTGGGAGTTCACCTGGAGCTTACCTGGTGTTGGCTTCAGGGGGCCGCGACGCCACGATACACTAGAGTGAAGGTAACAGCCGTATAAGTGCACTACAAGTGAGGGAGTGTGGATTCCACACACACCTGTCTATCAAGTCGTGTTTAAGTGTGATTTAGGAAATTCTCTTAGTTACTTTTATGAATATGCTTAAGTTTGGCGGGGATGTTGGTGGTACAGCGATAACGTGCGTATGTCTTACCATTAACTCCTGGGTTCAATCCTGGCCCAGGGCCAATGTAAGAAGGGGGTTATCCAGTGTGACACTACCAAACATCGCAGATTTTCTCCATGACAATAAAGGTTGTAACAAAGAACAGTCCAAGCAGTTAAACTTAAGTTGCTCAGTTAAAACGAGATCCAAACCTGACATCAGCAGAATTTCCTTTATACCAAGAGTGAGCTAGCGAGAGAAGAGGCGATGTAGGAGTGACTGCCGTGCGTCTTAGTGGGCTGTAAGAGGAGTTATAACGGGGAGAGGAGTGAAAGAGGAAAGTGCAGCCGCATATCTCACCTGTCAGCTATCTGGTATCAGCTGATCCCACACCTTCATTATATATATATACACGTATTTAACACCAACACAACACACATCAATACACTCATCTATCCCAACCAAACACTAACACCTGCCATACACACACAGAGGCTATAACGCACTAATATATCTCATTTATACACAGCCCGCTCACTTAAATACATACACAACAACCTGCTGTAACTTAACTCTGGCGGCAGTCTAGTGAACTTCACCCATCGCTTACACTCCCAATATGGACATTATACCATCACTCTCACAGCGGGGGTAAAACACATACAATGGAAGGGAATTTGAGATACAATCCTAACCGGTGAAACATTTTTACCTGCAAAACTCCTCCCGGCGAATTATGTAAATCAGCCAAATATACTGTATACCCTGATGCATCTAGGACAAGGTTTTCTCAGTAAAGGCCGGACACACACACACACACACACACTTTTTTTACGTGAATGTTTATTTTTAAAGTTAGTCACTTATTTTTTCCTACTTTTATTATTATTATCATTATCATCACTTTAGATTTCTTAACTCCAATAACAAGCTCTGGTTCACGACCCACCACTCCAAAGGTTGATCAATACAGACGAGAACACAGTAACATGGCCGCCTGTTGTGGTCAGGCAGGTGGAAAAACTAACATGAACTAGCGGAAGGCAAGGTGAGGGAACAGCTGACTCACTAAATGAAGGCAATGTTACGTGTGGCTTGGTAATTCATCCCCGGTCATTAAACACTGCAGTAAGATCAACAAATCACACAGTTATTTATTCTTGTGTGGGGTTTTTTTTTCTCAGCCATTTTATGTTTCAACGACAAAGATTTTAGGTATTTTCTGGTAAAGCTTATAAACGATACATTACATTTTCACAGTCAATTACTTTACGAGTATTTTAGTGAGGTACACACCCAAGCCCCTTCACTACAGGCCGGGGACGCCACTTTTAATATTTTATCTGGTTAACGTCTGACGATTTCACACACAAGGGGTTAAACATTAATTGTCTTTCTGATGTAAGTTCAAGTGTTTTAAAGTACAGATAAAACATGCAGGTAATCTGACTTGTTATATAATGAGAGTAATTTACATATTTTATTCTTGCAACATGACAGTTAATGAGAAAGTGTTCAAGGTGTTTTACAGGTAATACTCGGGTAATTTAAACAGTTTGGAGGAGATAGTAATCTAAGAGACTATTCTTGCCTCCAGTCGAGACATACTTTAACATAAAAACTAAACACTAATGAGAGTGATTCAGTACTTCAGGTAAGCCAACATGTTCACTTAGGATCATAATTTAGATAGTTATTATTTACGTACTGTAGTCACTATTAACCGCACAAGATAACTACGAGAGAGGAGGTATTTTAGTGAACGTCAGTACTGGGGAGACAACAGGTGGGGGAGGGGGGAAGGGGAGGCTGAACAGGTGGTGCCTAACTCTCACTTTCACTCCCTCCCTGACACACTCTTGGCTCCCCCCCCCCCGTTTCTTGTACCCCACCTAACTCAACTCTCGTCCCTCTCTTCTCTCAGCCTATCCACCTCACTCCTGCCCCCCCCCCCTCACACCATCCCTCCTCTACATGCGTCATCCCCAACTGCTTCCTACTCCACTTACTCCCCATCCTCCACCCACCGCTGTCAACCATCTCTCTCTCCCCCTCCCTAAACTCACTCACTCCTACCCTTCCTGTACACACACACACACACACAGAGAGAGAGAGGTGGCCGCGTGTCTCCGTCATCACACTTGACAGTCTTCACCCGAGCTATGATCCCTGTCTAACTTACAGCTTCCGCGTTGGTTGCTACACCCACCCTCCCTCTCTCTACCTGCACCACACACCTGTCACAAATGCTCTCTAGTACTGTATACTTGGGAGTAGTCACTTGCTAAATTTTTCACTCTGGCCACGTACAGCTACTAAACGGCCCAACACATGTACACTACGTTTAGACATACCTACACTACCACCTCACACACCTGTACTCTCGTCACGTACTTCAACACTATCGAAATACACTCGTACATGACCCAAAACAATTGCACCTGTACCACGGCTCATCCCACATGTACCAACACACACACACACACACACATCTGTTATGAAGTTCGATGCACTCGTGCGTTAGTCACGTACATCAACACCTGTACAGAGTCAACCAAAAACAACAGTGTTAAGACCAGACAACACCTGTCCTCCTGTCGCCTACATCAACACCTGTACAGACGTCACGTAAACGAAGAGCACCGACGAGAAACACCTGTATTAATGCCAGACAACACCTGTACTCTTTGTCGTGTACACCAATAACTGTCGGGGCACGAGGACCAGATGCACCTTATTAACTACAACTTAATACACCTGTTCTGTGGCACTATAAAACAGGCCTTACGCACCTGGCTCGACCCGAAACACCTGGCCAGGTCAACTGCGAAGGGAATGACCTCGTTCTCAACACCTGAACCGCCGTTGAACAAACCTTCAACGTGACCTGTAAACCTAATACTTTTACACATCACGCCTTAGGATTTGTGATGTCTAACTTCCCCGTGTGAGAGCCGGGAAAAAAAGTAAATTCCCCATGCTAGGAACAGGAAAATATAAAAATTTCAGTGTGAAAACTAGAAAAAGATGTAACTTCCCCGTTTGAGGACCAGGAAAATAAATGAATCCACCGAACATTCAATAAAAGCCACAAACTCGGGGAGACACACATCAAGCACACAAGATAAAGATGAAAAATATCAAAATACAGACTCACACCTATCATCGGGAACCACACTTACTCTACTAATATTATACTATTTAACACCTTTATGTCCATTTAGCGGCGGCGGCGGGATGGTGAGGTGGCTAGTAAAGCTGCGGGATGACCTTCATTTACGTGTTACAAGGCAGTGTGGCTAACACTTAGGGGGTGTTTAGGTGGGCGTAACAACGGCAGGAGGGAGGGGCGTGATCACCAAGGTGTGTCCTGACAGCGGTGACTGCCCTCCTCAACCCACACCACCGCTACCACCTAGTTATTGACAGTTTCCCACACACACACACACACACACATATTCTTTCCGCGTTCCCAAGTGATCACACCAACATTAAGGCATTTCCCTCTAAAGATAAAATTATCTCCCTCTATAACACAACATCCCCTTCAGTTAAATGTACACCCCCCCCCCTCCCCCCAAAGGTCAGTTATAAATAGTCATCTGCGTTATGTCTCCCTTTCACCTACCCACAAGAACCCATTGTTTAATTCCCCTCACCCTGAAGTAAGTCATGGAGTCAAGTCTACCCTTCTCTTACCTATAGGAACCCAATCCTTAACTGCCCTCACCCTGAAGGTAAGAGATCTTCCTCCGTGTCCCGTCTACACCTTTCCCTCACCTCACCTCACAAGGTCTTCATTGAATTGCACTGTGTTATTGTTACCTCGGGTCACCTTCCCCACCCTCATGTATTCTGGAAGTCGGTCGGTAGGTATTTTATTATGCCTTCCCCATTTCACAAGCTCTCTCTCTCTCTCTCTCTCTCTCTCTCTCTCTCTCTCTCTTAATGTTTCCTACAACTGTCGTCTTTTCCTATTTTTGTCCCTCTATTCCCTTCCACACACTCACAATATCCGTACAGTCCCCTTCGCAATACTCTTCTCCCTCTCCCATTCACACAAGTTCCTATACGGTGTCGCCCTATCAAGCTCGTCCTTCTTTCCCATACCCTCTTCTTTCCCAGCAACACTCACATCCCCCCCCCCCCCACACACACACTCCTCTCCCTTCAGCATTGAACATTTCCCCACTTTCTCACGCCAGTCTCCCCACCCCCCTTCCCACCCTGCTCCCCAACTTTCTCCCCATTTCCCCTTAAAGATAAATATAGAGACACATCCCCCCTCCCCCTCCTCATCTCATAACTGGCTTTTTGTCCATTAAAATTATCTTTCTCCCCCGCTCCCTTCCCAGACATTCCCCCCGGCTGAAAAACTCTCCAACCTCCCCCCCCCCCCCCCAACTATACATCCGCTTTTTTCCCTCTTCCTCACCCCTCCACTCAGCCTCCACACCTCCAAACTCCCGAAACACGTAGAGACGAGCGAGATAATTACCATATATGTGTGGCTAACTGGTCAAGTGTCTCCTAACTTTATCTCCAATGGCTAACTCTCCCCAATACTGTTCTCCCCAGCCCAGCCTCACTTTCTCCCCCAGCAGCTGCAGGCTAAACGTGTCCATAACCGCGGGCGTAAATCAGGCCTCGCGCCAATTCCCCGACACGGCCGAGGAGGCGTCACCATAAGCTACCAGCAACCCGCCGTAAACATCACCGCCGGGCGAAGATGTCAACGGCATATGAACGTCAGGAGGAGGTGAGCGAGCGCCTATGGGAGAACCCGTCACTACTTGGAGGAGGAGGAGACGTAAATTGACACACACACACACACACACACACACACACACACACACACACACACACACGCACGCACGCACGCGCACACACTTTTCGCCCTGTTGAAAGCTTTGTGTACATATTGTAGGAGAATACGCCGAAAGGGGGGATGGGGGGGACAAGGAAGACGATATGTTAAGAAATGGACGAAGACAGGAAAAGAAGAGGAAGATGAGAGAAGAAGAAGAGAGAAAGAAGAAAAAGAAGAATGAGAAGAAAAAAATAAAAAATGAACAAGAACGAAAAAGGAAATGACTGAAGGAGTTTTTTTTTAAGTTTGAAGGAAAAGGAAGAATAAAAGCAAATTAGAGAAAGTCGAGGAACACTGAAAGAAAAATAATACAAAAAATCAGAAAACGAAAAAGAAATGTTACAGAGAAATGTGTTAGAAATATTAAGTAAACATGGTATATAATCAGACAGCTAATCACCAAGTTCCTTTCCATAATATTACGTCAATCTTCCGCCTCCTTATCACCACCACTTCCTTTCTTCGTCCACCATCCTGGCAGCACCCACCACAACCATCCTGGCAGCACCCACCACAACCATCCTGGCAGCACCCACCACAACCATTTTAACAGCACCCAATACTGTAACTGAACCACTGTCCTGCGTGACAGTGAACAGTGTTAGTGACAGCACCCTCATGAATATCACCTATACTATTATCCCTTACTGTATGAACCTCTGTACAGTGTAGCAATGAAACGTGATAGCACATTCAGTGTCATGAACTGACTGAACTATTCAAAATCAGCAAATTGTACTCCAAGCTTTGCCAATAAAGTTGTTAAAAGTAAAAAAAAATAAATAAAAATGTACTACTACCAACCATCGTATCACTTCCCACCACCCATCCATCCTACACCCCGCCGTCCCGAGAGAGTGAAGAAAACCCAGAAGTAAACACGTACACAGAGCGGCGTGGTCTGGAAGTCGTCAACATGATAACAACATACACAAGCAGTAAGGGGGGGGTGGGAGACTCGACCTAACTTGATGAGAGGGAAGACGCATCACAGTAAGACCTCAGAGGAATATGGTAATCACTGGGTATTGTTGCGTCAGTCTTGTTTTAGAGTGCGGAGTATGGCCTTAACCTAACATACTCTGCTGGCTGTGGCGCAGAGGATGACTTGCCCACCGTATTAGTGACAACCTTGTAAACATTTGTCATCCGGGGAGAAGGGGGGAGGGAGGAGGGGGAGGGGGAAAGAGGAAGAAGGGGAGGGAGGGGGAAAGAGAGAGAGGAGGGAGGGGGAAAGAGAGAGAGGAGGGAGGGGGAAAGAGAGAGGGGGGAGAGGAAGGGGAAAAGAGTGTCAATCGTTGTTGTTGTTCTCCCACTGGCCATAATGTCCCTCGTCAAGTATAAACAAACACTGTGACTGTATGTGGCCACCGTATATATGTGTGTGTGTCCTCCCCTCCCTTCCCCCTCATACACACTTCCGTTTTATCATTTATTAGATCTCTCTAGTCCACCATTGTCATCACCCTACATCCACCACCACTATACCTACACCTACCTACTACTACCACAACCAACCTGCCACTACCACCACCTGCCCTGACCAGACCTATTGCAATCTCACATAAACATTATAACTAGGGATACAACAGAATTGGTAGCCATTAAAACTGGGCCCTAAATCCTATTAGTTAGGTTTACCAGGGGGACCTACAAGGACTGGAGTATATTATAATCGAATTTTATCAAGGTGGGAGCCTATTATATGGAGTGGGGCCCATTGGTGGTGAAGGCCATCAAGACTGAACCCCCCAAGCTTAAATGGCTGGGTGACTATTAGAACTGGAACCCACTTGACCAGTCACGTGCGCATGTAAACAACGCCACTACCACCGGAGAATAACAATCAACACAAAGAAACACAGCTGATCCACCACGCTCGCTGGCACCCCACAAGCTGAAACTAACACTCAGGAAGCGTGACCTCCCATTCCGCTCAGCGTGGAAAGTTGCACCACCTTCTTGCCTCTTACTTTCAACTTGGTAAAAAGAGAAGAAAAATAAAAGTTAAACTCACTTTCATTTTAGCTCCACTACGACAGTTAAATTTACGAAAAATACCCAAGTGAAAAATGCAAAAATGGATATTCCCCCCCCCCCCCCCCAAAAAAAGCGAATTGTGTAAGAGAGAGAGAGAGAGAGAGAGAGAGATTAACACGGGCTGCAGCTAAGAAATGTACACCGTTATAATGGGGGAAACTCTGATGAGGACAGACAGGAAGAGAACAGCATGACTTGGGAAGCTTATGGGCGGCAACAGCAGCAATAACAAGACTACAGGCACAGCACGGCCAGCACCAGCGAGAGGAAAACAGCAGGACAGAGTAAGAAAACGATATGGTAATAAACTGATGCACAAACAGAACTAACAGATGTAGGAGCAGCAGACAAAACAACACCAACAGTTCTCAACCAGCAAGTGAGCGTCCAAAATAAACACCGGGTGGGAACAGTCTCTCTCTTACCTGGTGTTTTATCTGACCATCCAGTTATTTCTAGTACTGTGACCACCCACCGTAATAGCCACCAGGTGTATTTACCCTTTCCAGGTGTGGTGACCAACCAAAATTAATGATCAG
The DNA here is from genome assembly GCA_958450375.1 of Homarus gammarus. Taxonomy (NCBI): domain Eukaryota; kingdom Metazoa; phylum Arthropoda; class Malacostraca; order Decapoda; family Nephropidae; genus Homarus; species Homarus gammarus. The sequence continues at coordinate 76,658 of CAUDMG010003475.1, forward strand.
GTGCTGGGCATTACTGTAGCTACCTCAAGTGTGCGAACCAATCACAGTGCACAAGACCACCTGATGAATCCCAGGTGTACTAATCAATCACAGTGCACAAGACCACCTGATGAATCCCAGGTGTACTAACCAATCACAGTGCACAAGACCACCTGATGAATCCCAGATGTACTAACCAATCACAGTGCACAGCACTAGGTGTCTTAACCAATCACATTAGCCCAGTATCGATACCATCTTGAGAATCACAAGAGAGCAACCCAATCACTGCTATGTTACAGGGTAAAATGACCAATCAGTTTGTTGTATCACAGTCAAGACAGAGTACTATTCGTAAGCTAATAACCAAAATACAAATAATAAATTTTTTCAATGGGAAATAAAAACAAATCCTAACTTTTGTGTGCATCTTTTAAGGTCAGCCAGCTGGTCCAACACCCAACTTCGTTTCCTCTATTACCTTCGTATATACACTTCAAGACACACTTATTAATTCTATAAGGCGCAAGACACACAACCATAAAAATTCACCCTTATTAATCATTTTACTGCGGTAGTAGGTAGTAGGCTGCTACCAAGCAGGGAGGTACTACCGCCTGGGAACATATTGGAAGCATAATGGTGGACCCTGCTGCCATATGGCATCACGAAAATTGTAACCATGTCCCAGGTTGCTGATCTGACTTTCTGCCTCATTTACACACAATTGCAGTCTAAATAATTTCTCCCACTATTGACAACACAACATACATATTGTTTCTCACTTTCGATTTTTTTTTTTATTTATGGTTCTTTATTATTATTATTATTATTATTATTATTATTATTACAGTTATTATTATTATCATTTTATTTTTTATTATAAATTTTATTTACTATGAATCATTATTATTAATCCCCCCCCCCCCCCGATGTGGGTCAGTGACCTGTGCCCGAGTGGGTTATCCCCGTAAAAAAAAAAAAAAAAAAAAAAAAAAAGCTATGACGCAGACACGAAAATTCACAAAGAAACCAACCCTCAAATATAAACAAAACCGTAACTTAAAACCTGGTGTTATATGGTCGTCTCTTCCCTCAAGATGTTAGTTCGGGGCGACGACTGACGATTCGAATCTTTTCACGAGTAAGAAGAGTTCAATGTTTTAATAAAGGTCTCGCTGCCCACCACTACCTTCCAGCGCCGCTAAAGAATGCACACCAATGCCACCCAGAAGGACGTCAGTAAGAACACGTGTGAAGAGCAAAGGCATTACACAACACACCGATAACACCTGAACCACTATGTTTGAAGAGACCAAGACCATGTCAACTAACCACTAGCTGTGTAATTCAAGCCTCTCTCTCTCTCTCTCTTTTGGGGGAGGAGGGGTTATACAGTACACTTAATCCGTAGATATGCATAAATTGAATCACCTGAAGGTTAACCACCCTATTTTAGTTCACTTGTTTTAACACCCTAACATTACCTGAAGAGGTTGGATAATGCTATGACTTGTTATGTTAAGTAAGGTTAGAATAGGTTACATTAAACTGGGTTAGGTCATATAAAACTGGGTTAGGGTAATTAAGCCTCACGTGAAATAACCTAGGGTGCCCAATCTTCAGGTAATCCAACAAATAAATGAAAAAAAAAAGGACAACACGAAAAACTTTATAACGATCATTACCAACAGCCGGCCAACGTGTTGTCAACCCTCTCTCACTACACCATTAAAAAAGTTTTCCACGAGTGTTCCATAATACTGTAAAACAATATCGGCAAAAATATCATCCGCATACTTCATTCTTGGTGACAGGCGCTGAACGATCAACAAAAACTGCCCTCACCATCCAAGTTGCATATGGATATTGCATAATTCACTTAACAATATTCTGCATATAAAAGCTATTTCCATTACAGGATATAACCAGAGACGCGTGCTGAACGATCCTTAATAAGAGTCGACCCAAACTATAAAACTCAAACTGTCCGGGGATATTATACAATAAATTACCACAATGACCTATAACTACAACATATACAGCCTAAGTATTCACAACACACGATATACTTGGTGATGCTTACTGAACCATTCCTAACAGCAGTCAACACACTCACCTCACCCCATCACCACACAATTCGAGTTATCTGGGGATATTATTACCCGGTAAAACAATACGCGCGCGCACACAAATACACACTGGTGACACCTGGCGCTGTACAATTCATTAACAATAGCAGCCGAGTAGTTTTTCACCCTACTGGCTTAACGACCAACACGCCACAAAAACCGAACGCAGTAAATTCCTAAGTTTTTGACCGGCGCGGGAGTCACGGAGGCTGGCTACAACTGTCAGTTTTATTCAACAAACACATTTTCTACTCTTTAGTTGTCAAAATCCCACCTTTCACGAATTGTTGCTTTACTGATGGTAGTATGTAATTTGTAATTGTTCTTCACGGTTTAGTCTATCAATATTCACACCTGATATTATTGAACATTATTATTATTATTATACAGGAACAAGGACAATTGACATTACTATAAATAAAGAAACCGCACAAGGCATATTCTTTCCCATCCACGTGTTAATATCAATACCTGACAGCCCCATCACCACAAAACACAAGAGAATATTACTCTACACATTTCTTCCGAAGACAATTTCTTTTCCAGAGTCTCGTGACAGGTGGACCAGCGTATAATAATTCATTCCTCACCTTTAACCTTTACCGCTATCATTGACAAGTTCAGATATTACACAAGGATGTTGCTCACGTTTCCTGCTTTCATCTCTTCACACAAATACACACTACCACTATACACACATTCCTTCACTGTATGTAACACTACAGATTTTGTTGTATTACATATTGAAGTTAAATACAGAATGTATAATGTTTATTTGAATCTATGGCTATATGTGTGTGTAAAAATGTATGAAAGTGGGTCCCATAATCCCGACGGCCCGTTACTGGCAGTGTGGACTACCTAACCTAACCTAACCTATAGACCTTGGAAAAACCGACACGGCACTCGACCGCCAGCACTATCTCAACTTTAGAAAAGGAAGAGAGTGCTGTATCCACTCTATGTGTGAGTGTGTGTATATCTATGTTTGTATACGTGCATATTCACGCGTATAAGTATATAATATAAACAATACATGTATAAAACACAGCTTATGTGTACAGTCCCCTTCACTAGTGCGTTTACAGGGGCTCGTCATATCAACATTCCACAAATCATTACCTTTGAGATATGTTTTAATATTGTTTTAATTTGATTCCATAGTCTGTTTACTTTTGCGAGTTTTCTTTTGTCGAATGTAACCAAGCACAGCGCTGCCACACTGCACAAAACCTGACGAGCCCCTGTAAACGCACAAGTGAAGGGGACTGTACATTATGACAGCCACACACCAGTACCACATGACAGCCACACACCAGTACAATATAACAGCCACACACCAGTACCACATGACAGCCACACACCAGTACCACATGACAGCCACACACCAGTACAATATAACAGCCACACACCAGTACCACATGACAGCCACACACCAGTACAATATAACAGCCACACACCAGCACCACATGACAGCCACACACCAGTACATTATAACAACCACGACATAAACAATCTACCACTACAGTTAGCCAGACTTAACAAGGGTTGAAGGTGAACCAGGTGGGTGGTGAGGGTCGCAAAGCTGATTTCTAGTTTTTTATCAAATTCCGATTAACGGGACAGATTTTTTCCCCCAGTACCTCACATTATTCGCTCTATATATATACCTTTTTGAGAGGGGAGATGGGGAGGGGGTTGTACTTAGTGACCCATCCGCTCCTTGGCGACTGTAAACCATTTTATATCTTGATTTTTTTTTCATTAAATAGTTAATTGTCTGAGACCTTGAGTCATATCGCCCTCTGATGTTCATTACGTGGGTGGGTGGGTGGGTGGGTGGATGAGTGAGAGGGCTTGTGGATGAATCCCTCTCTCTAAACAAAACACTCCCTCCCCCGGATATAAACAACACAGCCTCACAAGCGAACTACCAGAAATTCCCACCATTACTTACGTCACACAGGTGATAACTCCCCCGTTCGCCCTCCACCACTCACCTGAAAAAAACAGTGAAAACTATTAGATGGTAAACATAAACAACGACAAAAAAAAGTAGACCTGAAAGGGGAGAGGAAAAGATTGAACAGGAACAGTAAAAAAAATGATAAGACAAAACTAAATTTATATTATCACGGGTGTTGAAAAAAATTATAAATGCATTAAAAAAATTTGAGATATTGCAATACAAAATTAATTACATGCAGTTACATGAAATTAAAACTACATATTAGATAAAAAAATATATAAAAAGAAATAATGAAGACCAACTCAAATTCACGACAAATTGAAATTGAAAAAAAAAACACCAAACAGTTTCTAACAAAATATCAAATGTAAAGAGGCGACAATAAAAGAGGAATAACATTACCACAGTGTGTAGACAGTAGTAAGAACCACACACACACACACGTTCGACTATTGTTTATTTACCCAAGTTGTACAATCAACTCTCACCAATGTCATAGTTACAAGTATTACTGAACAAATATAATGGCATTATATTTCTTCACAATAAAAAAAAAAGTATTTCTAACACTGTAATACATTATGTAATACAAGAAATATATTTATATGCCAACGATATAATATTTCATCAAAATATATGTACCAGTGCAATAATTTATAATTTGTAAGACTAATTATAGCAAAAATACCCTAAGCATAATACCTTGACACACACACACACACACACACTCTATTCCAACTAACATTGTGTCCACAGCCATGATAACATTTTGAATAGCTAAAAGACGAGAATATTTCACCATGATATTTTGCAAAGTTAAAGACGCATGAACTTAAGAGTTTGTCGGTGTATAATTTTAATTTTTTTCTGACATAAAAAAATGGACAATAACTCATACAAAAAAAAACACTTAACTTGCACACCTCCTGCTAGTAATCGCGTCTACCAAGGCCGATAGATTAAAGATTCCTACTTTTTGACGGAGAAAAAGACGAAATGAAAGACCGAGGAAAAAAAATAAACGAGGAAGAAAAATTAGAGAAGGAAAAATTCTAGTCAGTATTTGATTTTCTGCGAATAAACCGGAAGCAGTAGAGAGAGAGAGAGAGAGAGAGAGAGAGAGAGAGAGAGAGAGAGAGAGAGAGATCAATGCGTGAAGGCAACTTAGCGAAAGTACATGTTACTTTGATCGTCGGCTTCTGTATATAATTCTCCAAGACCACCACCTCCACACTTTACCACAGATACATACCATGAACCACGCATGAACACTGTGCCAATGAGATTAAACAGCATAATGTCTGTGAGTCTTATGGACTGAAACCAACTCACCCAGGATTTTAACCCCTCTCCGCCCCCAACCTACTAAAGCCAAATTAAATCATTCTGTTCCAGGAATTATGTGAACGGCCCTGACGTCACTTAAACCGCTCAGTGTATAACCGCCAGTCGCTTTATAATGAAAAAACTGGAAGTAACTGTAACACCTCCCTTAAAAAAAAAAAAAAAAAAAAAAAAAAAAAAAAAAAACACCATGCTGGACGGCTGCCTACCTGCCTGACTGACCAAACCTGCGGCTCACGGCCCTCCCGCGGATCATAAGGGCCCTCGTCCTATTACAGCCCAACGTAACCTTACCATTAGGACGGGAACTCATTAAGGCTGCGCTTTAATACCACTAACAGTAATAATAATAACACCGTGTTGTTAATAAGAGCACAGTAATTTTCACGCTCAGGAGTTAGATTGGCTTGGTAAGTTAAGTTGGGTTGGGTTGGATTGGATTGGGTTGGGTTGGGTTGGGTTGGGTTGGATTGGGGTTGGTTGGCTGGGGCCTCCTAGAACTGATGGACCCCACTTGACCAATCACCAAAGGAAGGAAGGAAGGAAGGGTGTCCGTACTATAGCGTGTGTTACCTGGAGGCGGTGGGTGTGTGGGGGGGTTACCTCACCGCTCACAACACCAACACACTGTACACCAACACTCAAGTCCTCCCTCTCATCACCGTATTTTACACTCAATTACTCGGCATTATACATTCTACTTTTTTTTCGTCTTAATAACAACCAAAATTACCCCTTAATACAGGATAATGACCGTCCGTGACATTCAGACTCCCAAGAAAATTTTGTCCGCCAGATAAACATATATTATTCCCACCCAGACTTGGTCAATACCACATAAAAATAACACGGGATCTCCTACAGCTCATTTTACATTAAAGTTAACCACTCTAATGCTAACCTAACCTGACCGAATCTAACCTAACCACTCTAATGCTAACCTAACCTGACCGAATCTAACCTAACCACTCTAATGCTAACCTAACCACTCTAATGCTAACCTAACCTGACCGAATCTAACCTAACCAATCTAATGCTAACCTAACCTGACCGAATCTAACCTAACCAATCTAATGCTAACCTAACCTGACCGAATCTAACCTAACCACTCTAATGCTAACCTAACCTGACCGAATCTAACCTAACCACTCTAATGCTAACCTAACCTGACCGAATCAAACCTAACCACTCTAATGCTAACCTAACCTAATCTAGCTTATTCTAACTTAATCTTACCTAACCTAACTCCCAGGGTGTTTAATCCTTATATATAATAAGCTTAGTGTGTAATCATCACGTGAACCATAATACTAATACTTCGTCAAACAGAGAGAGAGAGAGAGAGAGAGAGAGAGAGAGAGAGAGAGAGAGAGAGAGAGAGAGAGAGAGAGAGACACGCATGACCCAAGAGAAAGAAAAAAGGGGGGAAATAACGAATCGAGAAGAATGAAGAACAACGAATCAGGAAGAATAAAGGAAAATAACCCACGTAACATTACAAGATCAACAAATACAAACAGGAGAGTAACTCGGAAATAACAAAACAAGAATAACGACAACGAAAAATAAGAGAGAGGAAGAATAATAATGAGACGCCATCACAGAAGACAATGTGTAGTATTAAACGAAAGCAAATAACACAATAGGTGATCGTTATACCCCCCCCCCCTCCCTTCGCCCCACAGCTGAGCACACTAACCATCAAACCTCTGAACCGTGAACCCCTCCAAGTGAACCCCGGATATGGCTTCTACCTCAAATGAACCCTCCATTATGAATCCATCCCAAACCTAATCATTACGACTGAACCACAATCTAAATGGTAAGATTAGGTTAGACTGGAGCTATATGACTAGGACCTGTGTGTGCGCGTGTGTGTGTTTACGCGTGTGTGTGCGTGCGTATGTATGTGTGAAGAGGTGTGTGACAGTCCATAGCCATTACATTTAGTGTCTTCGAAAACAAAATTCCCAACCTAGCCTAGGATTTAAAAAAAAAAAAAAAAAAAATCCCATGTTGCCTGAGCTAAAATACCCCCGTTTAACGACCAGTTAGTTATAAACACCTAACACGGGTCTTGATATTTTACTCACGTTATCTTTCCCAGGAGTAGGAGTGTAACCTGAGCTCATGGTGTTGGCAATGCCCGCGAGTCTCCAGGCGAAGAATGTATACAGTTAACCAACGACAGACCAGAGCTATGGAGTTAGCTTGTTAAGAGGGATGTTAGAGGAGGGGTTATTTACATTCGAGATAGAACGCCCAGAAAAGGTCATCCCGTGCAGTTTGAGGGTTAAAAGTAGCTGCCAGCCAGACTCAGCCTACACACAGCGGAGTCTAGATTCATACCCTCCAGGCCCCCCTCACTGAAGATAAACTTAGCCATGCAAATGAAGTGTTGTAGTATTTTGTAGCAAGTATCCTGGTGTGTTTCATAATAAAAATAATAATTTATGTATACGTTCCTCCAGTGTGTGTGTAATTCTCTAATATAACTCCCCAAATATATTGACTGTTATAGTGTCCGTGACGGGATATGCTAAGTGTCACCAGTGCCCCGTAATGGAGTCTATTTGTTATGCTAATCTTTTATCAACTAACACGTGTAATAAACCTGCATATTTCAGCCCCTCCCTATAGCCTACCTCTCCACTATTATCCCCTTTCTCCGTCTCACCTCCCCTTCGGCCTCGGCCTTCCCTTCCCAGCCAAGGTTAGTTTTGTGGCTAAACAGCACTCCCCCGCCTCCAGCACTCCCCCGCCTCCAACACTCCCCCACTTCACCTTCACTGCTCTACCATTACGCACTAAACTGTGATCTCTTTCACTTGGAAAATATATAGTGACACAGTAAATTAAGTTAAAATATAATGATAACACTAAGAAACCGAATAAGGTAATACTGACATGAAAAATGACACTGAAATATACATAAATGAAGAGCTTGAAAATATTAGAGAATGAATAACAGCAATGACAGAATAAGAAATATGAAAACAAAGAAAGAATATATAACTTTTAGAGTAAAGTAAACCTGATTATTACAACTGAACCTGAACCATAATAAACACATGTGGGGAACTAAGGTTTACTTAACCAATCACCAAAACCTGTGGAGTAACTAAATGAACCAGCCCAGGTAAAGGCAAGGTGGAAATTAATCCCAAACTCCTCTAGATGATAATTAACTTCCTCCTCAGGTAAAGTTGAGAGCTTCTTCGGGTACAGTAGCTAAAACAACTATCTGTGCAGGTGGGGGTCGATATGCTCCGAAATTGTACGTGTGAGTAGTGACAGCCCTCGTATACCAAAATTTATCGTCCATGGTCTCATATTGTTTCCCACAAAGTATTCACAGATAACTGTCTAAGCTAAGATACATAACACCCAAACCTCAATAAATGGAGAGAACATTCATAAACTGCGCAATAAGTTCAATTATCACCAGGGTAAAAGTTGAACGCAGATATCCAACACGTAGAGTGGTATACAATTATACTCACAGCTGTGGTGCAGGTGTTCCGGGTTTCGACAGATGCACACGTCGTGGTTGGGGACTCACACAAGGGAGGTCACACTACATTGCTCTTTGTTGTGTTCGATGGATAAGGTCAACTAGAGGTTATTCAGGTGATTAAGAGGTGTACTACATATAGGTGATGCTATAATAGGGTTAAGGTCGACCCAGCGATATGTGCTGTCGCCTAAACTGGTGTGGTTACAGATGTTCTAGTCAAGGTGAGACCTGCAGGTGACGTTCACAATGTGTATTACGAGGGTGACCAATTGACCAGGTATGGGAACCAGCAGATCATTAAACAGGACCATCTTAACAGGAACAATTACCAGGTAAGGGAGTACAGATAACACAGCACGGAGGCCACACGCTGCACAACACAGCACGGAGGCCACACGCTGCACAACACAGCACGGAGGCCACACGCTGCACCTGACGCCTCAGTGGTGACCATCGAGACGTCAGATTCACATCTCTCCTCTCTAACACTCACACACTAATGTTTTCCTTAGTTCTAGTCAGCCCCAATTCCCGCCTTTCCTGACCTGGTTTTCGTAAGCATGAGACTTTTTTTTTTTCAAGAATACTTTAACGAATTAATAAAATATTGGTTATCCTTATGGTGTTATAAACGATAATATAAGGCGGTAACATCCTGGAAAAAAGAATAAATTGATGAAATAAAATAGAAACATAATCCACTCCAATGTTTACACGTCCTGGAAAAAAAATAAAATAAATAATCTTGAAAAGGATATTATTAGTGGAAGGAAACTCGGTAACAAGGAAATGGAAAAATGGTGATTTTTTTGTTAGATAGTGAAAGGAAAAAACACACAAAGGAAACAGGAAGCGGCGTGACACATTCCTCGATTCACTGTCATAAAAATACTGTGCAAAAATATTGAGTGAATGTGCGTGTATCTGACGTCAATGTGTGTGTGTGTGTGTGTGTCTTGGGAGCCCATCCAAGATTGAGAACATCTGCCAAACACACACACACAAACATGTCGGGTACACAACAGAGATTAACGTAGGGGAGGGGAGCGATGTGTGAGACGTCAGCCATCAATAACCTCTGCCACGAGTACTGAAGTTCCTCGTTATATGGCGAACAACTCCCTGACACCGACCATCAAACTGCGTGATTCGCCACTTAAAAAGTCTTTAACCCCTCGAGTACAGTGACGTAGCTCCTTCAGTGCTAAATCATAGTAATCACAAGGTTAGGTCATGACACTCAAAGGATTAAGTCATGGTACTCAAAGGGTTAAACCATGGTACTTAGTTAAACCATGGTACTCAAAGGGTTAAACCATGGTACTTAAAGGGTTAAACCATGGTACTTAAAGGGTTAAACCATGGTACTTAAAGGGTTAAACCATGGTACTCAAAGGGTTAAACCATCTTAGTCAAGGGATTAAGTCATCTTACTGAAGGGGCTAAGTCATCCTATTTAACCCCTGAGGTAAACTCAACTTCCTGAGTAGTGTATATAATCCTCCTCCTCGAGTACACAGATCACCGTCTCTGAGGTTTAAGACAGAGAGAAGCCAAGTCCTCGAGATAGCAAGGCTAGGACACTTCACTTAACCCCTTGAGGACAATAGTTCAACCCTTTGAAGATTATAAGAACTCTTGATTTAACCCTAAGGACGATGATTCAACCCCCTAATGACGTTGATTTAACCCCTAATGACGTTGATTTAACCCTTTAATAAAATTGTTTTAACCCTTTAATGACGTTGTTTTAACCCCACCAAGGACGACGTTTTAACCCCCTCGTTCTCAAAGGGTTAATGGACCAATTCACTTTATCCTGCCACCGTACCCCAGAGGCGAACACTTCCTAAACACTAAAATCACAAACCGATTCAATTACGACACCCTATCAAGGTACACCATTAAATATCAAATCACCACTTTTTTAATATATTTATTTTATTAATGTGTTTCCAAGCGAGTTTTAATATTATTAATTCCAATGTTCATCTTAGTAAAAACATATATATTTTACTAAGGTGAATGGCAATACAGGTAAAGCCAGGTAACGCATATATTAATTAGTGTTTGTTAGTATTCAGCTCCTCCTGGTAGCTATAAGGAGTCTATATTATGTAATTAGTAAGTGATCGTGACTAAGTGTGAGCCAGCTGAGGAGTTGGCCTCATTAATATAATCATCCAGTGCAGCAGCTAGCTATTGTACTGTTTTTATCATCATCACTATCATCATCATCATCACTATCATCATAACTATCATCACTATCATCATCACTATCATCATCATCATCACTATCATCATAACTATCATCACTATCATCATCATCACTATCATCATAACTATCATCATCATCATCACTATCATCATAACTATCATCACTATCATCATAAATATCATCACTATCATCATCATCACTATCATCATAACGATCATCACTATCATCATCATCACTATCATCATAACTATCATCACTATCATCATCATCACTATCATCATCATTACTCGTATTATTATTATTACCATATCATTATCTTTACTATAACTCTTATTTTTTTATTCCATTATTATCATTATTATCATCCTTATTATTATCATCTTTATTGTCATTATTACTATACTATCATCATCACTATCATCCTTATTACAATTATCATTACTGTCAGTGTTAGAATTACCAACAGTATTGCATTGGGTATTATCAATACTATAAAACACTGTTCATAATATTCTGCCCCTTCCCCCCACTTCATCCAGCCATATGCCAAGATCATTAAATATTCACTTTGGGGAAGCCTCGTGTGTGTGTGTGTGTGTGTTATCAGAGTATAATTAGGTTTCATGTTCAAGTCGCCAGTTAAAACCGAGTTAAGCTGGTGAGCGGAGGGAGGCCCGTCCACTAACAGGTAATCAGAGGGGTGTTTACCTTCACAACGAAACACAATTTATAAGTTGGATGAAATTTTCGATCACCTGAAGATTAAACACCCTAACGCTACCTAGGAGTTGGGATGGGTGAGGGGTGGTTAATCTTCAGGTGAGCTATAGCGTTAGGGGAGGGTTAATCTGCAGGTGAGCTATAGCGTTAGGGTGGTTAATCTGCAGGTGAGCTATAGCGTTAGGGTGGTTAATCTGCAGGTGAGCTATAGCGTTAGGGTGGTTAATCTTCAGGTGGAATAAGCTGGGAGTGTTTAATCTTCATGTCATACAAAAAATATACATGGATTATTCTCATTACCATAGGAGATTAATTCTATCTACCTAATGTGAAGAAAATAAATCTCACTTCACGGACAAAAATTCTTAACTTTTTACAGCAACCTTAATTTAAACGACCTTAAGAATATCCAATTTAGAAGACAAACACGCGTATGATCCTCTTTTGGCTGAAGAATGCACGAGAATAAAATTACCCTCACATTCTCTCTCTCTCTTTCTGTGTGTGTGTGTGTGTCTCTCATATACCAGACTGGCTCAGCAGCAGCACCTCCTCACCAGCCCTAGTCTGTGATCATCGGTAAAAACTGACGTTTATAAACATTGTGGCTGACGAGAAACTAATCCTAAGGCGCGTGAGTCAAGGCACAACGCCCCCTCTCCCTCCCCTTTCCTGCTCTTCTTGGCACGCCAGCTGGCTACCAGTGCCACACCTCGGCTGCAGGAAGGGGGGGGGGGGGAACCCGCGCCATACACACACACACATCTGCAGTGCCACGCCCACCTACAGGGTCATAACCACTCCCACCCACCAAAAGCACCGACTGCCTGTACCACCACCCACCGGGACACCCACCATACTCCTCTAGGTGCGTCACTATAAGAGGGTCACTACTATAGGGTCACTACTATACAAGGTCATCAGAGATTCGACATTACTGGGACCACCCGAACATTAGACAACCCAACTTATTTCACCTGAAGATAACCCATGACCCCTGATGCAGCGTTAGGGTGTATATTCTTCAGGTGAACTAAGCCTGGAGATTCTAATATTCTGCTGATCCAAATAGCGTATACATATAGGCCTATATACTGTACACAAACACACACAACCATCCAGACACAGAGCCACCCACCCACCTCCACCCTCCAGCTCACACACCCACACAAAAACCCAACCTTCCCGTCCCCTATACATACACACGACCATGACTCAGGAGGAAGCAGCTGAGAGAGAGAGAGAGAGAGAGAGAGAGAGAGAGAGAGAGAGAGAGAGAGAGAGAGAGAGAGAGAGAGAGAGAGAGAGAGAGAGAGAGAGAGAGAGAGAGAGAGAGAGAGAGAGAGAGAGAGAGAGAGAGAGAGGCATTGCATGAGTCAGGCAAGAAACACTCAGGGTCACAGTTTAATATACACACCCCAACACCCAGACGAATCATCTCATAAGCAAACCATTCGCCTCCCGCAACAAACCCAACCCAATGCCATAATATTAGTACAATTTCTCACAGCCTCGACGCCATACACAGAGATGGATAACACCACAACTCATTCCCATATAATTAAGACTATTCCTCACCGCCCGACCTGACATTATTATACAAGGTTAAAACAACAAATCCCAACTCATGTATACCGTCAAAAAACAAAATCCAGCTCATTCTCTGAAAATAAAACTACTCCTCGATACCTGTATTATACCCAGTTGAGCAAACAAAGTCACTTAAAATAAAAATTAATTCTCAACGCTAAAAGAAACTCCAGCAAATTCACTTACAATTAAAACTTAACTTTCATTGCCCCCCCCCCCCCCCAGTATTATACAATGAGCTAAAATAACCAATTCCAACTCATCCTCTTAAGTAAAAACGATTCAAACGATCATTACCTCATTATAAAACTGCTAAGTCCAAGTTCTAATTCACAAAGTTTAAAAGAAATACACTTCACTTTCTCGACGGTCGGCGGTGTATACTGGGGAGGCGGGGCGGGGGGGTGGTGTTGCTGTACTGGTGTATGGTGATGATGGTGATAATTGTGTTGGCGATTGTGAGTTATATGTGATGGTGATGGCGATGATGATGAGAGAGAGAGAGAGAGTTTCGTTACTGTGCTGTGGTTGAATGATAAAGACTTACTAACCCTACCCAGTGCTGTAGGTCCCCACTGTCCTCAACAACCCATTTCGAGAGATTTTATTAACTATCATCTGACAAAACACACGATAAATTATGAAAAACCCGGACTACATAATTGTCTAATGTGGGTCAATAACAAGGTAATTAAGGTAGTTTACTAGTATTGTTCTCCGTAAAGTAGGTACTATCTGTTGTTATGACTTCTGGTTAACCCTTTGAGGACGATGGATTAACACTTCAGGACTCAAAGGGTTAAATATTACTGAAATTCATTAAATTAAAAAATATAAGGCCAGAGGGAAGGTGGTAAAAGAATGGGAATTTAGTTATATGTAAATTCCGTTAAATTCCGTCAAATTCTGGATAATTTATTTCAGAAAATCACCCAAACACGTGAGATTGTTTTTTTTTTTGACAGACCGCCATGAGAAATGTGGTGCCGTGATGAGGGTTTGTTGGGGTCACTAAGTGGAGGCAAATTACCTTCTGTCTCTCCCCTATCTCACCACAATACACTCTGATGAACACTGATCCCCCCCTTCCCCTCCCTCCCCATCACCACCTCTTCCCCACCGCCACCCACATCCCTCCTCCCTACCACCATCCAGATTCCCCCCCCTTCAATCCCAACACCACCCAGATCTCCTCCCTCACCCCCCTCCACTCCACCAAACAGTCCCCCCCCATCACCACCCTCCCTCCCTCCCTCCTCTTCATCACTCACATTCCCTCCCTCCCTCCCCACCCACCCTCATCAACCCTTCCAATTACGGTTAGGATAGACAGAGATTCGTATGTTAAAATTTTTCACTTAACTGTAGATATTTGACGATGTGTCTATCCAGCTCACTTAAACTACGAGACAGACAGACAGACAGACAGACACACACACGTAGCTACACAGTATTATCCCTTAACTAGACATACGAGTACTGTACATCCATTTCCCTAAACCACAAAATAGAAGGATACCAGTCTTAAAAGTCTCCCCCTTCACTACATTCATATATAAAACCGCGTCTATATACTTGGTTAACTTAAGGATGGAGTAGCTACCAAACGTTCATCATTAATTTCTCTCCTCACTAGATGTAACAACGGATTAAACCCTCTCTTGGACCAGCTCACAAAAAGCGGCCACAAGACCGTCCAAACTGAAGTGAGATTTAACCCACAGTCAGCCAGTTCTCTTATATGTCAAGTCAGGAGAAAATTATAAGTATACGAGTCTTTGTTAGTGTGGACCCAGAGGAGCTCCAAATGCCATCTGTCGCTGCCAGCCGCAACATAACCCCAAACGCCTCATTAACTATGTAAATATGTCTGTGTGTCTTTAAAAATATATATCTGAACACACACACACTACTTACATATATGCACAAACACAACAGCCACTCTTCTCCATTTCGTGAAATGAACATGTTGGGGTGTGGATACAGAGGTCACATCCTGTCCAAAGGGTTGCTGGTTTGTGCCCACAACATCCCCAGTTCACCCAGCTGTAAACATGTACTATATACCTTAGTTTACAGTTGGGGAAGTGAAGGGGGTTGTGTGCAGTACCAGCCGTACTGCCCCTCCGTAAATAGGAGGTTTAGTATTCAGTGTGATGTAACTATATTGTCCCCAGCTGACCGTCACACCTATATATGGTAACCACTTTCACATATACCTGTAAGTTGAGACAAGGTGGAAATTAAACCAAGCATCCCTCCCTCAGTCATTAAACTTGTCTCCGTCAGTGTGAGAGAGTGATGTAGTTCTGTACAAGATTGCTGATCCAACTTCTCATCACATCAACATAAAACTGTAGGTTATGTTCCAGAATAGAAAAAGCTTATGGCAGTGGTGGTTAGTAGTGACACGCTTGATAAAATTTGCAGTGGCGGGTTAGTGGTGGGTGTGGTAGTGGTGTTGCACTGGTAGTGGTAATATACAGTACATAATACTAGTGGGAATGGTAACAGTGGTAGTGATGATGGATGTTGCTGTGATAGTGGCAGTCAGTGGTAGGTGTGGTAGTGGCTTACAGTGGTAGGTGTGGTAGTGGCAGTCAGTGGTGGGTGTGGTAGCCGTGCTTCAGTTATTCCCCTCGTTGACAGGGATGACGTCCAAGCGTCCTTCACCCGCGTTACACTTGTCCACTTCTCAGGACCAGGGGAGGGGGGGGGGGGGACCTGGGCCTGCTGAGAACGGGGGGACGGGGGGGGGAGGGGAAGAAGAGCCGAGACAGGATCTTGAGAAATGTAGTAAGAAACATGAGGACCAAGAGAATGAAGACAAGAGAGGAACGTGAAGAGGAGGAGAGATATAGGAACACGAAGGAGAGGCAGAGGATGACGATGAGAGAGACAGAAACGAACACGAAGAAAGAAAAGTAAAAGGAGTAATGGCAGCAAGGGGGGAGGAACGTACAGAGGACAAATATAAGGTGGTGGAAAACGGGACACAACACATGTAAGAATAAATAAGGAATGGAAGCTAGCCAAGGCACCACAAAAACCCATCTCATTCCCACTCAGCTCTTGTCGACTCCCCTGATAAACTTGATTACTTAATTCACTTGAAATGATCATCCGTGTTTGGGCACAATTTACTAATGCTGGCGTTAATCATAAATTACAACAAATATAATAATAACAGTTATCAACAGAATGACAGTAAATGATGGGAGTGTTCGTGTTTATTACATGAGAGAAAGAACATGCAAGTAGTAATAATAATAATAATAATAATAATAATAATAATAATAATAATAATAATAATAATGCTCCACCTCAACGGGTATTGATAAGAGCTCCGCCAAGGTGTCGCAGGAGGAAAGTGACCATTCATCTGGGAAAACCTTGCAGGGATCACGTCAACGAGTGTGGATACTTCCTAGCTTAGGGTGACTTTCATTGATGACTTCTGGTCTTGACCCCTTGTCCGGTGCTGGCCTTCATTGAACGTGACCAGCATATCCATACGAGTAATATATATTTTTAACAAGTTTGGAAAGTTGCATGCACGGGAACTAAAAAAAAACAGATAATAATAATAATAATAATAATAATAATAATAATTAAAAACTAATAAAAATAACACTCATGGAGTCTGCTACCTGTGCATTATGAATAAATTTACATCGAGTTTGCAGTGAGGGGGACATATGGAGAGAGTACAAAGTGTGTCAATAGTGAACATGGGTGTGTTTTGGAGGAGTCAGCTGGGCTTTAGGTGGCTGGCAGGCTGGGTGGTGTTGGAGAGAGCCAGCCAGTCTGCCTGCCTGCCTGGGCTCGCTGATGGGGAGCACTGAAGGTAGTAGCCAGCCAAGATATTTGCACTATATCTCACACACAAACACACGTACATCCATATCCCTTCACTCTTATCTCTCCTCCTTCCCTCTCTTCCGCTTCCTTCCCTACCTGATACATCACTGGAGGAAGAGGCCAGTTAAAGCAACACACTCACACTCCTCCTCCCTCCTTCCATTCGTGAGTCAGTGGTGGCGGGCCTCAACATCTGCTTGGCCTCTACTCTGTGTACACGGCCGCCGCTTGCATGACTTGGGACAATTGGAGTGTGTAATTTACCGCGCTTGAGAGGCCTCACCAACTTACTATCTCAGACAACGCTCACACACAGACACTCAGGATGAAGAGAGAGAGAGATTAACCACCCCAACACAACACTACTAACCACCCCAACACAACACTACTAACCACCCCAACACAACACTACTAACCACCCCAACACAACACTAATAACCAACACAACACTATTAACCACCCCAACACAACACTATTAACCACCCCAACACAACACTACTAACCACCCCAACACAACACTACTAACCACCCCAACACAACACTATTAACCACCCCAACACAACACTACTAACCACCCCAACACAACACTACTAACCACCCCAACACAACACTATTAACCACCCCAACACAACACTATTAACCACCCCAACACAACACTACTAACCACCCCAACACAACACTACTAACCACCCCAACACAACACTATTAACCACCCCAACACAACACAATTAACCACCCCAACACAACACTATTAACCACCCCAACACAACACTACTAACCACCCCAACACAACACTACTAACCACCCCAACACAACACTACTAACCACCCCAACACAACACTACTAACCACCCCAACACAACACTACTAACCACCCCAACACAACACTACTAACCAACACAACACTACTAACCACCCCAACACAACACTATTAACCACCCCAACACAACACTACTAACCACCCCAACACAACACTATTAACCACCCCAACACAACACTACTAACCACCCCAACACAACACTACTAACCACCCCAACACAACACTACTAACCACCCCAACACAACACTACTAACCACCCCAACACAACACTACTAACCACCCCAACACAACACTACTAACCACCCCAACACAACACTACTAACCACCCCAACACAACACTACTAACCACCCCAACACAACACTACTAACCACCCCAACACAACACTACTAACCACCCCAACACAACACTACTAACCACCCCAACACAACACTATTAACCACCCCAACACAATACTACTAACCACCCCAACACAACACTACTAACCACCCCAACACAACACTACTAACCACCCCAACACAACACTATTAACCACCCCAACACAACACTACTAACCACCCCAACACAACACTATTAACCACCCCAACACAACACTACTAACCACCCCAACACAACACTACTAACCACCCCAACACTATTAACCAACACAACACTACTAACCACCCCAACACAACACTACTAACTACCCCAACACAACACTACTAACCACCCCAACACAACACTATTAACCACCCCAACACAACACTACTAACCACCCCAACACAACACTAATAACCACCCCAACACAACACTATTAACCACCCCAACACAACACTACTAACCACCCCAACACAACACTACTAACCACCCCAACACAACACTATTAACCACCCCAACACAAGACTATCTCCACACTGCTTGAGTACATTATCAGCACGAGCAGTCACATACAAGAGAGGTGAAGATCGAGAACAGATGACCTGGCTCCAGATTAACCAAGATTCAGTATTGTATGTTAATTATGTCTCCTAACTACTGCTAATTGAATTTATTTAGGTGAAAAAAAATTCCCAGTGCATTTTTCTTGTTTGTTTTCGTACTAATTTCGTTCATTCAATTCCAAACACATCGTACGAACCCTGAGAAACTGGACCCTAGTAACTGAGGAGATCAACTCGGCACAGGAGATCTTTTTCGTCTTTTCCGAATCGAGGTGCCCGGGTTCGACTCAAGGCCAGGCAAGAAGAGGGCTTGGTTGGAAGGACGGTTCGGTGGGTTGGTTGGAAGGACGGTTCGGTGGGTTGGTGGTGGGGGTTAATTAACGAAATGAGATGGCACGTTGAGGGTTAGTTAGTCACTGTAATACCATGACTCAAGGCTGTTTAAGGTTATAAACGGCTCAATTGCGATGTTTTAGTGTCTATTTTTGCCCATTAAAAGACAAATCCCGTCCTACGCAGAACTGTATGACCTTGATCTCTGACACTGATCGCTGCTAACGATCAACCCATCAGCCTTTTCATCCAAATTCCCCCCAAAAAATATAAAATGTAAAGTGTAAACAACTCAGTCATGCGCCCTTGCTTAAAATTCCTCATTGTTCATAATACAGTATTGAGTAAACCACTGGACAGGCCAACATTGTACACAACAAGGAGGTGTAATATATTAAACCTCCTTGGTACACATCATCATCATCATCCACATACCATAACTTCCCTCACCAGTCACGTACACTCTCTCATCAACACGTACACTCTCACTAGTCACCAGCACGTACACACTTAACCAGTACGTACACGCACACTCAAGCAACAGGCTGCCGCACCCACCCCACAACATTGCCTCACACACAGCACACACCCACACACGACAGAGCACCGTGACCACCATCATCAACATAGCATCATCCACGTCATCAGCTGATTAATGTTTGAAGGCTACACTACCCACGCACACAAAACAAATTACCTGCTTCTATGACCACCGAAACACACACACACACACACACACACACACACTATTATTTACTATAAGAACTTGTAAGATACGAGATACACTGTTTCTAGATACCCACAAAATCTAGGAAATAAACATAGATTTTTATTAAGCCCCTCTCTCTCTCTCTATCTCGCATCCACACTGTTTTATAATGGAAGGAGCAGTGTAATTATCCATCATGGGTCGTAACTCCATACACTACCCCAATCCCATCTATTTTACCATCTAATTTTGAATCAAAACTCAACCATTTAATTTAGTATGAACTCTGAATATAAATTGTACACTTGTATTAATACCGCCATCATAGTTAAGCCTGTAGAAAGCTATAGCATTTAGTTCTCTTGAAAAACCAACTCATAAAATGTCTACACTGGAACATTTACATAGTAGGGAGTATATGCCGGTACAAAGGAAATGCACTGTAGAACATAATATACAAAGTGAACAATTTGGATTTATTAAATTACAGTACTTTTGTATCTGTGAGCGAGAAGTACAGTATATGTAATAGTTCATAGGTTGGCAGGGAGGCGGGAGTGGGAGGGGGAGGGATACAGCAACATAAAGAAAGTATCACAACACAAGAGCCAATCACAGTTACCGTAGACCTCACACCTCTCACCCATCCTCTTCCCCTCACCATTCTAATACATCTAAGCTATAATCCCTCTGTCCCTCCCCTCACCCCCTCCCTTCGTACCCTCCGCCAACCTCTCCTCCTAAAATACTCCTCATCCCCCTTTATCCCCCCCACACCCCAACCTCATACCTGTCAAAGAGGCACAGAAGGCCAAGGGGATGTTATTTTGGGGGTGTGGTATGAGTGGTGGCTCACACACCCCGCCACGTGCCAAACAGCTGATGCCCGCACCCACCACGTGCTACCCCGCCACACCAATAACAAACCCACCTCTAACATGGACTATCACACACACACACACACATACATAGCTACAATACCGATCCCGCTGAGGCGACAAAGGTTTATAGTTACTGACATAATTAAGAAACGTCAAAACACAGACAGACAGAAATGTATAGACACAGACAAATAAATGGAGAGACACTTAAGAGAAAGGTACAGACAACCACCTTCGCCACCCCCCAAAAATCATTCCCTATATTCAAATAAAAAAATGTATAAGTAAAACTACTACAAACTATTATTTTTTATTGAATTCACACCACCTAACTCCCTACACCAACAGCAGTTTGACACACACACACACCTTGTAACTTCGTCTACTACCACGTTACCATCACAACGAATGTAGTCAGGAAAGTTAACTCGCAAACATCAGTATAAAGAGATTAAGTAAAACAAGATACGAACTGTGGTAATAATCTCATGGCATCACAGTTATCATCTCAAACATAAGCGTTAAAATGTACAGTAGTGTAATAGGAGTGTTATCTACTGTGAATTAAACCTAAAAATGGATTTACTAAATGTGCGTAAAGTGAGCCAGGAGAAACTAAAGATTGAGGGAAAAAAATAAAATGTTGTGGTCCCAGAAGAACATAAAATCAAGAAGGAATACTCAAGTCTGGAATGGTGGGCCATGGTCGCCAACCCTCAGACATAGAGGCTCCTTCACGCACTGATTGATCGACAAGTATATATATCACTGCCAGTAAAAATTTATAGGACATTACAGATACAATAATTCACTCTCCAAGTCGTAATATTTCTCCCCAAACACAAGTTACCGACCCAAGTTAAGTGGTGGCAATCGACACTGGAATGAGACGTTATGACAGGTTTTAAAAGAGCTTCCTCTCACGGAAGGAACTGAGGTAACGGGACATAATATACAAGGTGAAGAAAGAAGAGATAAAGGGCATGGCATAAGGAAGAGGAAGTACAAGTGAAGGAAATAAACGAGGGTGGGGATAAGCGAGAGAGATTGATTCAAAAATGGTAATATATGAGAGAGAGAGAGAGAGAGAGAGAGAGAGAGAGAGCCAGCAGGTCATCACACACCAAGACATTTCGTGAGTGTCCTTGACATTAACACAACAGAGAGACCACCACCCTACCTCCTCATTATCACCCAGGTACAGTAGGTCACGGTGTATTTCATCATCACACGTTTACTGTTGCTTACACCCCCCCCCCCTCTCTCTCCCTTTATTCGTACAGTCACTCTTGAAGGACCACATGGATATAAGGCACCTCTGGTTTACTAACGCCGGGGTGATTAAATTTGTTGACATAAGCTAAGGGAGGAGAGGGAATGATGAGGGTGCATAATCTTCACGTGGTCCCTTCTCAATCACTACACTAACACTCGTCTATACAACCTCACTAATATAGTTCAATAGGAACACTCTATACTACAGCGTCATGAAGGTCACCAGACGCACATTTCACCAGTGTGGGGACTGATCACACACACACACACACACAGGAATAATGAGTGGCTGTCGAAACTGCACTCCCAACATACAGTATAACTTATCTATAAACACGAGACGAGATCGGTGACGCTACGGTTACTAGGAAACCCGCAAATACACACCGTACCATAGTGAATGTTACACCTTGTTTTACTACTTAAATGATGACTCACAATTGCCGAACAAAACTATTATTACTTTACCACAAGAACACAGAAAATATGCCAACACAATTTACCTAAAACGACGAAACAAATTTGTTTACCCAGAAATTATATATATATATTTTTTTTTTATAATAACATAAACGTTATACGAGGCAGTCTTTTGAGAACTGCAATTCTCTTGTAAAAGATCCAGACAAACACATTAATAATTCTATGCTGAGACTGTCTACGGGTTTATATTGCGGTTGTAAGAATTTGTAATAAGTGTGTGGGAAATGTAGTGTCAGTTTATGGTATGAGTATGTAAAGTAATACAGTAGGACCCTGGAACAGAGTAATTACTGTCCTGTAAGCCATTATCTACCCCGTGTTTATTCAGTGCTGCACCAAACTGTACTGTAATATATAGCCCGACTTATGATTAATTCATGTAATGAAAATCACAGAAGCAATGCATGAAACACTAATTCCTACAAGTATACTTATATATTTATTAGGTTCACTAAATGTAGTACAGTACAGTACGTTCATCATCAACTGGAGTAATGTACAAACTAACGGAGTATAACACTGTTACGAGTCTGGAGACAAATATGAGCGGGAAAGTGAGACAACCAGCGGGACAAGAAGCAACAAAGGGCGGGGCTCCCAGAACAAAGCGCCTGGATAAGTGGGCGAGGTTAATAGGATAAGCGTTGAGGAGGTGTGGCACGTTTCCTTGACATTTAAAGGTGCCATCAGCACCACTAACACCAGAAGCGACAACCATCGGGACCACCACCATCATTAGCGGAGGTGACACACCTACATAGGTGCGGCACTCACCACCTGACTCCACGCCTACATGCACATTCCTGGTGTCGATTCCGGTGGCTCTACTTACCCGGTAACACTATCCCTGACCCAAGCCTCCAAGGTGACGACCTTATCAAATAAAATGTGCCACTTTGTACCTGTATTTTTCTGGCTAAATAAACTGTTTCAATATATTTATAAAAAAAACTTGTGCACTTTGGCAGCCCTCCACACACACACACTACTCTCGATGCATTAAACAATATCTGTCTAGTACTGGCCGACTCCATCCCCTCCCAAACACTTCCGCTGGGGTTGGTCAAAAAGCCACTACTGGTAATGGAGGGACACAGCTACTGACTCGGTTATTTAAATACAGTAATACACTCCCTTCCCTTCCCTGGTGCGTGGGTTACTACCTGCAATAATGGACGCAGGAAACAGCACAGGGCGGAAGCAACTAAAACAAATAACTCATTTCCATAAACACGTTTCGTAAACAAAATACAACACAAAACGGACGACCACAAGCAAGGTATGCGTGCAAGCCTGGGAGGAATGCAGGCAAAGAAGCCGTACAGGTTAACCTCCAAGAGTGGTTAAAAACGACCTTGTAGTACCACCACCACCACCCTGTCCCACCACGTTCATCCTATCATGCCACCGACACAAACCCACAAGTACTTCACCACACTAGCGCTATACGGCACTCTTCCACAACCTAACTCCTCCCACTACCACACCTATCCCACGTCTACCACACTTCCTCCTCCTCCCTCCACGTCTACCTCACCTCTTTCCTTCCCACACCTTTTTGCCCTGACCCAGAGCCTCCTCCCACACACACTGATCATCACCTCCCACAACCCACATCCCCCTCCTTCCCACAATTCGGGTGTAACTGCCCTCGATGACACAAACACGAAAAATGATACTACTAATAATAATGTCGTCGTAGTAGTAGTAGTAGTAGTAGTCGTCCTCATGTTATGGAATGGCCAGCGCTAAGGTCACCTCGGCGAAAATTTAAGGCGTAGAAAACCTGCCGCCAAAACAACAATAACCACCACACACTACGCCAACAATATTACATGACCCGGTGTCGAGGTAAAACCCAAGAGGATGGGACACGAGATAACTGTACTATTCCACAATATGATCCTGATAATCGGGTAAAGATCACCCCCAAATTAGCCTATTGTTGGCAAAGGAATGCAGATAAATTGGCCCATAGTTTCACCCTGCCCAGGGGCCGCCACCACCGGTCAGAAACTCCACATTCTACGTTCCCCCTTTACTCTCCTTCCCGTCCCTTCACTTTTTTTAAGATTAACAAGACAAAAATCTATCTAGACTTCCCTCTGTTATTCTCCTTTTCCACACCTGTGTTATCTTCTCTCTCTCTTTCCAACCTTCCTATTCCCATCTCTCTCTTTCTCACTCCTTACTACCAACCCTTTCTTCCTCCCTCCCTCCCCCTCTCTCTATGTCTCTCTCTCCTCCCCTACAAGACACACCAGGATCAAACACACGCCGCAGGCAGAGTTTAAATGGAGGGTGACTCGCTACCACCAACAACCTTTTGACTCCTTAGTATTCACACCAAACTATTGTTACCGCAACTGAGAAGAAAACAATGTGTTTGAGAGAGAGAGAGAGAGAGAGAGAGAGAGAGAGAGAGAGAGAGAGAGAGAGAGAGAGAGAGAGAGAGAGAGAGAGAGAGAGAGAGAGAGAGAGAGAGCTTTCAAAGGCACCAACCTCCCAAACTTCATCGCCGGTCAGTCAAAAGGCAGAAAAGACATTCACCCCGCCAGACAACTTGTGTCGTATACCCCCACTCCCTCTTGGTCTCTCTTTTTCTCAATCTCTTCCTCGAAAGAATCGCTGAACAAGAGAGAAACTTTTCACATTTCTCTCAAAAGACTGGAGACAGTAGAGGAATCTTTCGCGAACTGAGAATACTCCCTCAGCCACAGCATAAAATGAGAGAGAGAGAGAGAGAGAGAGAGAGAGAGAGAGAGAGAGAGAGAGAGAGAGAGAGAGAGAGAGACTTGAATTAAGTTGACATTTAAAGAGTTTCCCGCGGGCAGCATGTCTTGCTTCACTTTAAACTACATCACGTCACCACTCTTTTTAAATACCCGGAACACACACACACACACACACACTAAACACAATCCAAAATACCCAAATACTTCATCCCTTACGTTAATTACAGTCATACACCACAACATAAACAACACGCTGACTCACCCAGAACAAGAGAGCCATTTTGGGTTATTAGAGTCACCGTGTTGTAAATCTCTGATGCGTCTTATACCGTAGAGTATTGGTCGTACCGAGATCACGTTTGGACATCCCTTGGAACATTTCAAACCATCCCAGTGTGTGTGTTCCTGATAGTTCTCCAAACCCTCCCAAGTGGCTTCCTTCTTTCTTTCTTTCTTTCAAACCCACGACTGCGTTAGCTTTCTCAATCATTTCATACCCTTTCTTTCTCCTCCCTCAACTCTCTGGTCACAGGGTACCCAGAAAGATCAGCGGAAACCAAACGTTGGGAAGGGGATATGAACAAAACACGTTTCCCCGTACTGTACTCAACATAACCCGGTGACGTCACGGCAGAAGGTCAAGTTCAAAATGACGTCACGGCCGCTACACACCAGTACTCCTCACGTCCACCAACCACCAGAAGAGGCGGGGGGGAGCGGGCGGATTTCCCTCACGTCTACAACTGTCACGCCAGCTACCCTCCACAGACATACATACTCATTCATTAACCCCAAGCTAACGGAATACGGTACCGTACGCCATGTTTAAACACCGTAACCAACCTTAAACCAATCTGAAAACACGTTAAACCATGTAAAACCACCATACGTGAACCTGAACTTAATCTATCACATCTTAAAACACGTTTAAGTTAAAACACCTTATGTGCAATTTTGTCACAACGTACACATTAAAACAGCATATGTCAACTAATATCACTATATATCAAGTTAAATCACCGTATGCCACCATAAAACACGATATGCCACACACCATTACCTTTAAAACATCAAACACCAGGTCCCGTCGTACTTTAAAACAAACACCAAACAAAACCTTCTGACACACAAACAGAAGTATTTTAAATTAAGCTAAAGTTACCCACGACCCAATAAATACTAAGCTAAGCAGATGGTAAACCCTACCTGGAAGACACGCACACACCACATCCATTAATTACCTGAGACCACCTGGTGCATGGCTGCGAAAACAAAAACATACAGACACACTATCAAACGTATAATACACACCATCTCGTCACTATATAGGCACAAAACATGAACACGCACCCGCCCACACCCTCCCACACATCAAGTAGGCGTGGCAGGAATACACGCGAACAGGTGACATTTAAAAAAAACGTGGCACAGAGGAGTTTTACCCAAGACATTTAAAGAGTTTCAAATTTGGACCCCTCGCCATGTTTACATCAGTGCCCTTGTTCCCGGCTCCTTCCTCCCTTATCAATGACCTCCACATGTGAAGAAAGTCTGGATTTATTTCCCCCAGCAATACTTCAATGGTGAACTGAGTCTGTCGCAACTGGTCTCTTATTTGATTATGATCTTATTTAAGGAAGGTCAAAGCTATCAATCGTCACAGCCTAATTAAACACCGTGTAAAATATTTGATAACACACACACACACGATTATAATATTTCTTACGACTTACAGCATCCTAAGCTTTTCTACCTTCCTATCTACAGTACGTGACTCTTAAGAAACATCCACTGAGCACTACGATACCCATACCGGGAACCTTTTTTGGGGGGATATCACTCGAAGATCAGCACCCTAGCCAATATGTATTTCGCCTGATATTTAAACACCTCACACTTATCTTAGGGGAGTTTGGTTAAAGTTAGGGTAGTTAATCTTCGGGTGAATTAAGCAGTGGAATTAATCTTCAGGCGATCCCATTTTGTAATCCACACTTATTCCCTCCACCCTATATCACTCACTTCATATTCACCCACATACAAGCCTAATCTGGCACAGTGAGCCCAGCCCGCCCTCTGACCTTCTACGACTTCACTTTACAACATTTCCCAGCAGGAAGAATAAAAGTGACAAATGATCATCCGTTCCTGTCGAGATAGAGGACGTCGGTAAAATGGGGACACGAGGCTAATCTGAATACGACACATGACCTGAACAAGCCATTATACAGATAACCTCAGCACGTCACCACAGATAACCTCACCAAATCACTATAGATAACACGAGCAGATCAAAACAGATAGCCCCAACTTACCACGTCACTATGTCAGGCCTCGTGCGTGCGGCACTAACGTACTTAAATTATATAAGTCTAAGAAGGGAAGCACAAACGCGTGCTTCCCCACTGGGCGCTGCAATACTTCTATGCTGCATCTCCCACAGTATGTAAGAGGGTGCCCAATAAACTAGTCCCGATGTGCTTGAGTGAGGGCAAATACCCGCTGACCCTCAAGTCGTAAAATTGCCTTCCGATCTCTAATCTGGCCTGTCTATTGAGCATTACAACCACTAGCAAGAGCCTGGGAGCCCGCAACAACTAGCAACTCTACGTGTATGGTGACCTTCCCCTCACAAACAGCAGCTGGTGTTCTGTCTCCCCCACCCCCATATCTAGCCACCACCAACTGAAGCTGTAAACTACGACTCCCCCTACAGCTGCACGGTGCAACCCCTCCTACTCAATCACACTAGCTGTGCTTGCTTCCCTCCCCCCCACCCAGAGTTACTAGTTATGAGAATGGGACCCCAGCTATTTTGAAAGGTAACCCGTAGTTACCTGGTGCTACTTTTTTATGAATAGCTCGGAGGGTCGCAGTTAGGCAGGTAGCTACGAGTTATAAGTCTTGGCGAATTAAAATGTTCTGATCCTCGCCGTTCCTTAAAATTCAGGTACAACACAGCTAATATACTGTACATCCCACACGAGCGATCAATACATGGACGGGGTTAATGTACAACTAATGATAACTTAATGGTCTTGCTTGCCAAACATTTTAACATCCGCATTTTTCACGTACAGTTCGTAGAAATCGACTGCTTGTTCTACACTACAGCAACAACAGTACGGGGGTGTGGCTGTAAGATAACTAAACGAAGGAATGTTTACGGTATCTATTCTAAGAAAATATGATTAAAAATATACCGGAAATAATGACACCGCAATAACAACACTGTATAACAATAACAAAAATAATGATAACATTCAGCACCCAAAAACTTTAAACAAATTTAGACTGTTACGTCAATGGCCACACACACAGTAAGCACATCAAAGTCCTCTGTGGTCAGGACAATTTATCAAGTGCCCCATACTGCCGCCACCGAAAATTGCCAGATATTACTCGTGATCAAAAATAAATAATAGTTCCTATACAGAGTGCGGGGTCGTGTGGCAACTGTAAACGAACACTACAATCTCCTGTATCGTAAGTGTTGTGAAGCAAATACTGTTTATTGTGTTGCTATTTTTGGCGCGCATTTTGGGCTCCCGTGATAAATTGGCAGCATATATGAGAAGAAAAAAAACGTGTTTTTGTGTACACGTTTTGGAGTTACTATATATTGAAATCTGGTTCTATATAAATAAAGACGAAGAAGCAGCAGAAGAGGTACCAATTAAAACGTCTGGCAGAGAGGACGCAGTCACTGTTATTCCGTAGTGGGTCTTAATTTAGCAGCCAGGGTGTGTATGCGTGTCTTGGCACTTGTCATCGAACAGCTGGGAATAGCTGTGCCGTGGCAGTATAGTCTCTCCACCTTAGAGATTACACCCAACACGTCCGTAGCCTCACCTAACAATATACCGCCAACAACTGCCACACTATGAAACGACTGAGTCACAAAAAACCGTTCACCGGATTCTTCTTAAAATCATCAAATCAATCACCGTCTTTAATTCCCTCACTTAACAATAAGAGTCCAGTCGACCTTGGGAGGATAGCTCAACGTTCCCCGACTGCTTAAGAATACAGCATGTATAAGGCGGGGTATTTTTATGACGAGCATATGAATCTCACTCTCTTTTCCAAACTGCCAGCATCAGCGCATTCCACAACAATAAACCTTATTAGCACATCACAGCCTCGTATTACCGAGAGAGCTTTTACGTCAAGCTGAACAGCCTATATAAGACCAGCAAGACCGAGATAAGCCAGAACAATGCATTTGATAAACCGTGGAAGCATATCATCGTCAAGTACTACTGAGAATCTCAACAAATTAAAAATATACTGAGTCTACATCAGAGCCCAGCTTAAGAGCACCATAATCTAGTATTACTGAGAGCGGTTATGACACATTTCACCAAGCTCCTCAGAGTAATAAGGTTGACAGCGTCTACACAACCCCTATTAACCTTAAAAGCACGCCATAGCCTATTAGGCCTATAAATGAAAGTACCGACACACTCATAGCCCATTAGGCTTATTGGTGAGTGTCGACACATTCCTGGGTGAATCCTGAGAGTACACCACTGACCTAACTAAAGGTCATCGTGGCCTAGAATACCGAGTGTCGACAACTCTGACCATTAACCTTGGAAGCACATCACTGTCTTGTACGGTGTAACATGTATTCACAGCTGGCACACTCCACCATACCATAAAAAATAGCCCCTTAGCGCCTAACCTAATAAAATTCAAGTCAGCAACAATCCTCAGCAAGCCAATCACTGTCTTGTGTTACGGAGAATGTCGGCACATTCCTTGATGAAGCTTAGAAGCACATCACAGCCAAGTTATTATTCAGGGCGAGATGTGTTGCCGTCACGGATACATAAACCTCTACTACAGTTGATGTTTTTACCAACTCAGGAATAAAAATGTTGATTACCAGACGCTACTATACTGTACAGTGGCCGAGTCGTCAGAGTTGGTTATGGGAGAAAATGGTCGTAAGGATGGCTGGCTGGCTAGGTGGGTGGGCTTAGCAGGTGGATTGGTTTTGGCAGGTGGGTGGACTTGACAGGTGGGTGGGTTTGACTGGTAGATGGGTGAGGTCAGGTAGACTGGTGGGTGGGTTTGACTGGTAGATGGGTGAGATCAGGTAGACTGGTGGGTGGGTACTGGGTAGAAGTAAACTGGTGCGTAGGGGAATC
Source organism: Homarus gammarus (assembly GCA_958450375.1). Lineage (NCBI taxonomy): Eukaryota > Metazoa > Arthropoda > Malacostraca > Decapoda > Nephropidae > Homarus > Homarus gammarus. The sequence goes on from CAUDMG010003475.1 coordinate 107,297, forward strand.
GATCGAATAGAAGAGCAGTGACCGTTGGACAATCGCTGAGAAAGCAAGCAGGCAGGTGGGCCGGGCGACCAGCGTGGAAGCAGGCAGCTATACTCGTTCACCAGTAACGTCGGGATGTATGCAGATAACGGTAGACTGATGCGGAAGAAACCAAGTCGACTGGCTGCCCGATGTAGAAAGACTGGTTGACTGTTTGGCAAGGAAACATAATATGTATGACACTTGACATACAACAGTACATACTCTTCTGAGGTGAACATAATAGAAAGTAGAGTTGACACCGAGACTGGACTAGTCAGTGCTGACTGGAAAGTTAACACATACGGGTAATACAAGCCAACCACCGCCAGTCTAGACCTAAACCACCAATAAGGGAAGCCCCTTCTCCCGTTACCTTCCCGTGCCCCCGATTCCTAAAGGTTCATACGTTCAAATTTACCCATAATGGGATATTCGCTTACGATATGACATGCGGACACAGTAAATTTTAAATGTACCGGTACCCTCACATAACTAGATGTGTTTTCCTATTATCGTTTAAGGTGTGCAATTCTCGTACGGGTCTACTGTAGGTGACGAATCAGTCAGTGTCTTGACCAAACATTACAGCACCCCCTCCCCCACCCACCCACTACCACACACTTTCAACTCATTTAGCTAACAATCGATAATTCAGGGATGGAAGTGAGCAAACAGCCACCCCCGTCTTGTCAAAATAAACAAATCCTAAACTGCCTTTCCTCACGCACCGCCATAGATGTTTCGTTCGTTTCGTTTGTTTGGTTAGGAGTTTGCCCTCTGCGAGGAGTGACCGGGGAACACTAGCCTAGCCTACTGCCAGCAACTAGTGTACATTCACTACCGTTGTGCTCTTATGGCACCAAGTATACACCCAACTAGCATTTACTATCAGGGTCTAGAAAATACTATACTATTTAAGACATAGCCATCAGCTTCCGGATTAATTACCAAGCCACGAACACCAACCAGCATTCGGAGCAACACTCAATGTAACTTACTACGGTACTGGCATCAACAATCACTTTAACGTGACGGTGTCCTTTACTTTCACTACGTATTACGCTTCACTGTCTGAGTACTTTTCTTCTCTTGGTGTGAGAATATGTCAACTTCAATCAAATACCCGGAACATCTCGGGTATTTACAGCCCCAAGTCAGGTCCTCCTCCAATCTGGGCTTCAAATACCTGGTCAAAGCTGACTGACACAACTACCATCACATCCTCCGGCAACTATTACCCACGAGTACTACCAACCCAGAAGTGGCCTCATCACATCACAAATTCCTCAACAGCCGCCCCAACGGTTTAAACTAACAGAGCACACACACACACATCTTAACCCACCCACCTTGCGTTTAAGATGAAAGGGAAAAATTGCTCCCGCTGTGGTATTCCTCGCTGCAGAAGACCGCTGTTAGCAATCCAAAAGCGTGTCCGGCTGTCACAAGGTATTAGGCGCTCCAAAACATACAATTAAGTCACAAGCACTGTTAAGAGGATACAAGATCAAGGTCTCCACAGAGGCGCGCGCTCCCCACACGACAGTTTACTATCAACTGAGTCCTCGACTGGGATTTGGGTGAGGTTGGCAGCGTTGGCGCGAGCGAGAGGGAGCCATGAGGTGCCAGTGCGCTATTTACCTATCATATTATTCTGCCACCAATCCTAATATATATACCTTCATCGTCACATACAAAGAGCACATTGGACATACTATAGGCGACGCATCACGCTAAACCCTAGCTATAATAACTCAAGATATATCTATTCCACAAATAACATCAACCGCGAGGGAACAACATAACACGTGAATTTGTACAAAACAACTCGACAAAAAACAACTTCCTGACTGAACCATTACAAACAAATAAGGTGATTTCCCTGGGGAGGGGGGGGGCAAATAAATTTCCCGTCTGTCAGCAAAATAAAATTCCAGAAAAGTAAGTCCTCCCTCTCAACATTTCTCCCTCACTGGCACCTCCACCCACCCTCGTGACAGGCTGACCAACCCCGCCGACACACACACACACGCACACCCACCAAGGAGAGGAATACTGTACTCGGCAAATGTCATCGCTTAGGCATCTACAAACGGTAACAGGAAGCATATGACCTCACAAAATGAACACCTTAAACATAAACCATAAACTGACTCCATTGTGGTCACTTGTTCTTGCTAATTCCGTGATCTAATACTTAAATATTATCAAGACAAAATTCTTAAGAGTGAAGTAGTAGTAATAATAATAATAATAATAATAATAATAATAATAATAATAATAATAACAATAATAATAAACTTACACTATCTTCCATTTACGACATCAACTTACACTAACGCAACAATAAAAACTTCCCTTAATAAAATGTCAACATTAGTCAGCATCTGATTCAATAACAAAAAAATAAATACATTTAAATATAAATCTGATCAACCACAAACATCCATAAACACAAAATAAAAGAACATTCAAATATTGTTTTACACACCCAAATATTTTACCTAAGAATTCAAACTACCTTCAAATTAATAAAAAGAAAATAAATAAATAAAAATCTCATAAATAAAAGAAAGATAAAAATAAGAACAAAACACTAAAATACGAATGAATAACCAAATAAAATAAATTAAATTATACGTCGAATAAAAATTTACACACAAAATCAACTTTCCAAACATTCCGACCAACTAAGAAGAAATAAACCGTGGTAGAGTACAGTATCTTGGCCACCAGAGGACAGTGCCAGGCCCACCTCCACCAGCCCATCACTGTTACCATCAAAAATCACTGTTGAAACATGGTCACTGAGCCAACAGTCATTATAAAACGGGCTCCATCATCCTAACTCTTCCTTTTTAATTACATGACCAAATGATTTAATTACCCTGATATAATTACCCGAGTCGGTGAAATTATAATACTAACGACCATTCCAGTAATACTAATAATAGTAATAATGATAATATTAATAGTAGTAGTAATACCAATTGTTCAACACAGCTAGGATAGCTACTTATGTATTAGGATACTTAATATTAAGGTAATAAAATGGTGGCGAAGGTGTGGCTATTGGGGGAGGCTGGAGGCCACGTTGAACGGTTGAAAAAAAAGTAATACCAATTGTTGGAGTCTTCAAACACATCTAACGAAGCCCGTGTGGACGTCAGTGCTCGAGGATTCTGGACGCGGGGACAGCGAGCTTTCTTCGACATCGGGATTTTTTATCCCTTGGCCGCATGTCACCGTAACCTAGCTCTCGATGCTGCATATAGGAGGAACGAGAACGACAAGAAAAGGGCATAGGGGGAGAGAAATCAAAACGTTGATCAAGGCAGCTTCACTCCTCCAGTGTTCACAACCTCTGGTGGGATGGGACCAAGTGCAAGATGTTTCTACGCCAGACTCGCGGAGGTGATCTCTGAACAGAAGCAGCAGCCCAGAAGTTATGTTACAGCCTGGATGAGATGTCGACTGTCTTTCTCTCTCCTTCGGTCGGCTTTGCTCTGCCTCAGGGGAACGAGAGCTTCAGCTCCTACAACTGCTGCAGATATTGACTATGAGGCTACAGTCACTGAATGCCGCATAGATCTGCGGCTCAACTAATTTGACACAGATAGGATAGCTACTTATGTATTAGGATATTTAATATTAAGGTAATTAAATGGTGGCGAAGGTGTGGCTATTGGGGGAGGCTGGAGGCCACGTTTGGGGGGAGTGGTGGAAGTAATACCAGTTGTTGTAGTAGTAATACCAGTTGTAGTAGTAGTAATACCACTTGTAGTAGTAGTAATACCACTTGTAGTAGTAGTAATACCAGTTGTTGTAGTAGTAGTAATACCAGTTGTTGTAGTAGTAGTAACACCACTTGTAGTAGTAGTAATACCAGTTGTTGTAGTAGTAATACCACTTGTAGTAGTAGTAGTAATACCACTTGTAGTAGTAGTAATACCAGTTGTTGTAGTAGTAATACCACTTGTAGTAGTAGTAATACCAGTTGTTGTAGTAGTAGTAATACCACTTGTAGTAGTAGTAATACCAGTTGTTGTAGTAGTAGTAATACCACTTGTAGTAGTAGTAATACCAGTTGTTGTAGTAGTAGTAATACCACTTGTAGTAGTAGTAATAAACAATAACAACAATACAGTAACAGGATGGCCACTCACATGATGTTTTCTCTCACCTTGACTGTACACCTGACACACATACAAATTACCCTTGACATACCTGTACACCAAGTCGAGACACCACAAGATTAGCCACCCCAACTTATTTCACCTGATAATTGTACGTACACCCTAACGCTACCTGGGGACTATGTTATGTAAGTTAGGTTAGGTTTGGTTTTATTAGGTTGGGTTAGTTTAAGTTAAGTTAGATTACGTTTGGTTAGGTTAGGTAAGTTTATATTAGGTTAGGTTAGGTTAGGTTAGCGTTGGGTTGGGTTGGGTTAGGTTAGGTTAGGTTAGGTCAGGTTAGGTTAGGTTAGCGTTAGGTTAGGTTAGCGTTAGGATGGATAATCTTAATGTGAATTAAGTTGGGGCCTAATCTTCATGTGATATTTAAAAAAACCAGCATACTTCAACACCATAATCACAGCTCTTTATTTTAAACTTTAAATTTGTAGGTGTGTCTTTTATAGTAGCATTAGTATACTTATAATATATATATATGACAGGAGTGACAAAGGCAATGGTTCATCTGAGCTCTGGGTGACGCAGGCAGATTTATTTTCCTCAGTAATTGTCGCCAACTTTGAAGCTCTTGGTTAAATTTACCTGGTTGTTTTGTTTATGCTCATGTGTGTGTGTAGTGTACATGTGTCGTGTGTATGTATATTATAAGTACGCTTTGTGTGGGTATGTATACATTGATATTTTTGTGAGTATGTTCCTTTTATATACATACAGTATATGTGGTATGTGGGTATGAGTTTGTAAAGTGTATGTGTGTGTGTGTGTGTGTGTGTGTGTGTGTGTGTGTGTGTGTGTGTGTGTGTGTGTGTTGTTATTTTAAAATAAATATGGACTTGTGGGCAAATTTTGGTATAACGATATAGTACTGGCGGTACTTTTGAATCAGGTTCTGGTCTCAAAAGCACGCAGTTATTGTAATTCCCCTCAGTAATTATTTCAAGAGGGATTTGTTTTAGGATTTTGTGTAAAACCCACATTTTCTAGGTTACAAAGACTGATTTTTGCCCATTATAAAAACAACAACAACAATATATTAAAGTTAATCCAGAAATACATGCACATGCAATAAGGGTTAAAGTGCACACACAGACAAACACCAAAAATGGTCTTATCTGCAGAAGTGAAGTTTGATCTGGTTTACACGATATAAGAAAAGTTCGACAAAATACATAAGAAAATGTAGAGTATCATGTAAACTCAGTAAGAGAAACTATCAGCAGGTACAGTACCGTCGAGTCAGTAGGTGTACAAAATAAAGTCAGCAGGATAATGTTCTTGAAAAAGATGTCAGCCATACAGTACAGTACAGAATATGGACACTACAGGAAAGTCAGTAGCCACAGTAATTTATCAGCGATCGTCTGTAAAATTCAACAGACACACAGTAAAGTTATCAGTACGTGTCCAGAACGGTCAGCAATAAATATAGATATCTGATGTCTAAAAATATCACACATACACACACACACACACTACTGCGACATCACGTGAGGTCCCCACGACACTACATCACGTGTCTGTTTTTCGACATCTCAGTGCACCTAGCCTACGTGACCTCACACACACAAGGACAGGAGACAAGTTTGTGGCATCCACTTTAAACAATAAATTATATGTTTACTTTGTGTCACTTTATCCTTTTTGTACAATGAAGGCTCTGTTAAATGACCCGCTCCCCCACGTTACTGTCTGTTATATTTTAAGTCATTTCTGCCCATTGTATCAGAATTTGGGCTGCTGTGCCTTTTTCAATAAACTATTACTTAGCATTATTACTATTATCATTATTATTATTACACAAACATGAGAGAGAGAGAGAGAGAGAGAGAGAGAGAGAGAGAGAGAGAGAGAGAGAGAGAGAGAGAGAGAGAGAGAGAGAGTGTGTCTGCCTTCTATAAAAGATGAAAAAAAAAGAACTTACAAAAAAGCGCGGCGAAGGAAAGGGAGGCAACAGAAAAAAGTGAGTAAAAAAAATACAAAGAGAGGCAAATAAACCATCCCATCACCTCCTACACACACACACACAAAACTGCGACGCCCACCATCCCTCAACTGTCTGCAAAACTTAACCAAGACACAACCCACCTGACGAAGGGCACATCGGCTTTTACGACACACACAAACAGACAGACACGCCATCATCCGTCCCCTCACAACCAAACCTTCCCCCCAGATCTCAAGTTGTTTTTTTTTAATTAGTTCCTTGTTTAATTATACTGGACGAGAGACAAACATGAACCCTAGCCTACATCTAGTTGAGGGTCAGTTGTCGGTACAGGATAGGGTCGGGTTACTTACTCGACTTCTACATGTACTGTACTCGAAAACTATGATAATTTCGGCTTTAGTATATACAGTTTATTGGAAGCTAACAATACTTGTTTATTTTATGTATTATATAATGTATTCACCACATCATGGATATATTAAAGAGTCTAGGGTTACATACTGACGAAAATATATCACTTTTCTGTGTTGTCTAAATATAATATCTTTATATATCTGTATCTCGCCCTTCATTACTCTCCCTCTTGCTATGATATTATATAAAACTCTGTTACACTTCCTCTCTACTGAACTCAATCTGTTTCCTTCTCTCTCTTTCCCAATAAAACTTATTGGCTAGACGTGTGGGGGTTCAACACAAGCAAAGTCTCCACTCACCCCTCTCCATCCCACTCTAATAGGTCCTGGCCAGTCTACCTGTACGACAACGCCACCTCCACTCACACCTCTCCATCCCACTCTAATAGGTCCTGGCCAGTCTACCTGTATGACAACGCCACCTCCACTCACCCCTCTCCATCCCACTCTAATAGGTCCTGGCCAGTCTACCTGTATGACAACGCCACCTCCACTCACCCCTCTCCATCCCACTCTAATAGGTCCTGGCCAATCTACCTGCACCATAATACCTCTAACACGCCACCTACCCCACTCCACCCCTCTCATTAATTCCAGTACTATACTAAATAAACCTCAAATAACGAGGAAAAAAACTAAAGTAAATTCGTTTTAGTTCTCCCGTACTAATGACGCGGTACTGGACAGAGACACAGACAGACAGAGAGACGACAGACAGACAGACACAGACAGAGACACAGACAGACAAACACACACACAACCAAGGCTTCGTAATTTTCCACCTGAATTAAATCTTCCAATATATCTCTCACACCGCTTCATCTTCTTCACCCTCCCTAAACATTTTACAGTTTGGTCCATTTAAATTCTAAGCAGATAATAGAGACAGGGAAAGCGAATTTAAACTTATTAATAAAGAAGTAAGTATATTCAACGTGTTGGCTATTATTGTATGAGTATTTTTTATTTATTTTTTTTTTTTGAGGGGGTGGAGCGTGCAAATCTGGTTAGCCATTGATATTAAGCTCTATGTTTTCGGATGGTAATTGAAAATAAGCTTCGGTAATTTGATTTTCAAACTTGTTATCTATTTACAGCGGCTACTGTAAATGTGGTCTACAGCGTCGGAGAGATTACGAACGTGCACTGACAACACGAAAATGAACCAACAACACGAACGTGCACAGAAATAAAAGTACCCAGAATTTTTTTAAGTGTCCACAACTCAATATAATTACCAAGCATGGTTATAGGTATAGATGGACCAAGCTGGAGTAAGTAGGTTGGTACTAGTAGATTGGGAGGTAGACCAGACCTGCGGGAACACACAACCTACCAACGGCAAGACTGTGAGCTCCGGTTCCCTGTATGAATGACATTGTTCTGTGCAGCTCCAAACACTATCGGTCATTAAACCAACCAACAACCAACCAACCAACCAACCAATCAACCAACAACCAACCAATCAACCAACCAATCAACCAATCAACCAACCAATCAACCAACCAATCAACCAACCAATCAACCAACCAATCAACCAACCAATCAACCAACCAACCAATCAACCAATCAACCAACCAACCAACCAACCAATCAACCAACCAATCAACCAACCAATCAACCAATCAAATCCATCTATAATTACAGATACAGACTTAAAGAAAAGGAAAGTAACCCGGGAAGAGATGCAACACAAACAAGGAAAGCGAGAGGAAAGTGCTAAGACAATAGAGTATAAATTAATATCCCCGCCACCGACACACACAGAGGCTACTTGTTCATGTCCTCAACGAGAGAGAGAGAGAGAGAGAGAGAGAGAGAGAGAGAGAGAGAGAGAGAGAGAGAGAGAGATTACCATGCAGAGAAAGGGCAATGAGAAAGAGGGAATGGGGCAGTGAGAGAGAGGGAATGGAGCAGTGAGAGGGGGAATGGGGCAGTGAGAGAGGGGGAATGGAGCAGTGAGAGAGGGGGAATGGGGCAGTGAGAGAGGGGAAATGGAGCAGTGAGAGAGAGGGAATGGAGCAGTGAGAGAGGGGGAATGGAGCAGTGAGAGAGGGGGAATGGAGCAGTGAGAGAGAGGGAATGGAGCAGTGAGAGACAGGGGATGGGGCAGTGAGAGAGGGGGAATGGGGCAGTGAGAGAGGGGGAATGGGGCAGTGAGAGAAACAACACACTATTGAACACTTTACCTCGTGGAAATATCAACCTCGCTTGGTAGGCAGTTTGTGTTCTTAAAAACCACGCAGTATGATGTACGTGTATCCACTATTATGTGTATATAACTTAATTTAACGGGGTTTTGGAGGAGCATTTGCATCATGTTGTATGTTAAAAGTTGAAAAGTTTCGACCCTAATGACCCTGTCGCCACCAGCCGGAAGAGCACCACGTTATATCTTTAGATTATACCTAAAAATCTTAAAACAAAAATGATAATAATAATAATAGTAAATAAATAAAAATAAAGAAAAAAGTAGGTACTATATATATTTAGGTATATTCTTAATTTTAATTGTGCCTATAACCCCCACTACAAATATCTGGTAGAAATCGCCAGTTATAACAACAAAGACAACAATATGTAAATCTGTATATATATAAAATCCGTTAAATCACTAAATCCACTTATACCTGTAGCGACCTAGCACCTAAATCTATTATGTATTATACCGGTAGCTACAGGTTTCAGCGCCTTTAAATAAACAATACGTAAACCCTATATAATATCCCCCCCCCCCCCTTGTGAACTCCAAACACACAACCGCCAACCAGTAATTATAAATAAACCCCAGTGATTCCTCTAATGTTCTAACTCTGTCTGGTGAATCACCTACCACTCTACTCCCACTGTCACCTTTCCTACTGTAGTCATGTCAACCTTCCGAGAAATGATCAAACTCTTGTTCTCGCGAGTTCCTATGATTCTTGTTCTGTTTCGCAGTAACGTTGGTGGAATACTGTGATAAGAAAAGGCTTTTAACTTCCCGCCCATCCCCCACGACCCAACACAATCCTGCCTACCCCCCTCATATATCTGGTAAATTATTACTGGACACGTCACTCCTCACCTTGACGGACAAACCTGGAAACATTTCATCCAGTGTAAAAATAAGTATATAAATAGGTAAAATTTATATATATATATATATATATATATATATATATATATATATATATATATATATATATATATATATTTCATGTAGATCCACAATGAAAATATGTATACTGTATATATATCTTGATAAAATCACACGGGAAAAGGGAAACAACGGAGCTCCGTTGTTTCCCTTTTCCCATGTGATTTTATCAAGATATATATATATATATATATATATATATATATATATATATATATATATATATATATATATATATATATACTGTATATATAAGGAAATAAATAAAAAGTATATACTGTTCTGGGTAAATAAAAAAATACAGAAGCGATCAAGTGAATGAATCGATAAATAACGAAATAGAGTAAAAATAACAGGCAGAGAAACACACAAGGTGGAGGAAGTATTCACCACTCAGCCACCCACCTGTACACTCTCTCGTCAAAATCCATCACTGAAAAACTCCCGAGTGAAAAAAATAAATAAACAAATAAATAGTATTCGCTTCCCCTTCTGTTGCAAGAGCTGTTGAACACGGGGAATCGTGAGCAGTTTTGTTGAGAATCAATACTCACACCAACGAGGGGTTCAACTGAGGGGAGGGGAGGGGGGGGGGGGAGAGGAAATCCCTCAGTTGACAACAATTCCCCCCCTCTCCCACTTCGCAACAATGCTTGGCCCCTACGCACCCTCCCTCCACTTGTTATAATATCCAGCTAGCAACCTGAGGGTCCAAACACTCATCTCCCCCTACCCCCAGCACCAAGCTTTCAGTAATAATTCACGATGGCGTAAAAATAATAAAAAAAATTAACAATTAGATAGCAAAATGAGCATTCCCCGCGACGCTTTCCTGCATATAAGTAAAGGATTATAAATCATATGGTGAATTATAAATAACGATTTTCATAAATTATAAGCAAACAAAATGACCGTTATCGAGGCCCGCCAAATGTGCATTCAAGAGGACGTGGGGCATTAATGCAGAACGCCACACGATGTAAACAATAACATCCTCCGGGCCTGTATGTCAATAAACAATAGCTATGATCAATGCGCACCGGCCTTGATACGCAGATTTTGTCCCTGCATACGTGCATACATTTATATTGTACACTTAATTTGCATAGGTATGCATATGCAGAACAATTATATTATACAGTACGGATTTTATGTCCTGGCTTACATGTTTATTTTCACAGCTTGTACACACAGGCTTATACAGCCGGCTTATAGCATGCCATTTTACAGTAATAAATAAAAGAGCAAGTAATATGGTTCACTTTAAATATAATATGCTCATAAAGATACGATTTTGTTAAGTGGCGAGATAATACGACAATATCAAGGGAACGTGAGACAATGAATGTAACGGAATGGTGTGTGGTGATAGTATACCAATTTCAAATCAGGACATTAAAAACTAGACTTCTTGGGCGATACCCGAGCCTCTATAAACACAGGATATAACTTCTTTGAAGTCTCATGCGACAAGAGAAAGAGATTGTTAAACAACAGGATACAGTACATACTGTAGAAATAAGCTTTTACGTGATAACTACAACAAATAGAAAACTAAAATAAATTTGATTCTATGTAAGATTTACAACAACCCTTAAAATCAGGGCAACTAAAAACTATTTTTAACATAACACAAACCGATTTAACAAACAAAAAATAATCACATTTATAATAAAAACATGGACTTCGAAAAGATATTTAACCCAAATTTAAAACAGCAGAAAAATGACGCTGACCCCCTACGCTAAATATTTTACTTGGCTAACGTCAGACAATTCTATTCAGCTCAGGGGTAGTCCGTATACAAGGGGTTAGAACACAATCTCCATTAGCGATAAAAACATTAAAACAGGATATAAAAAGTTTCTACCGTGATATATATAAACCAAACTTTACAACCCACATAAAACGGGATATACAAACATGACTTTTAACGTGATTCATGAACCAAATCTTTAAAAGGCAAGAACTAAACAAAAGAGATTCCCCAGAGTGACATTCAGGGAGTACAGTAGTTTAGTTAAAGGGTGGGAGCGGTCAAGCTGGTGTTGACAGAAGTGAAAGGAAGGGCAGCCAGCCATTGTCCGCCTCACACAACGTTGTCCCCCTACCTCTGTATACTTGTTGCTGGGGTAGGCTATACTTGGCTGGCTCTAACACACACACACACACTGAGGGAAGACGGAGAGGGGAGAAGAGCCTGGGATCTTAACGTGAGAGGGAACCAACAATGAGAAAAGACGGAGTGGGGAAGGGGGAAGAAGAGAGGAAGATGGGGAAGAGGAGAGAGGGAGAAGAAGAAAGAGAGGAAGGGAGACAGGGAAAGATGGGATATAGGGAAAGATGGGAAAAAGAGGGAGACGAGGGGAGAGAGACGGGGGAGACAGGGGAAGAGGGAATAGAAGATGAGAAGGGAGAGAGAGAGAGAGAGAGAGAGAGGGGGGGGGAAGAAGGAATATACGACAATTGGGGAAACAGAGAAGAGGGCAGAAACAGTGGAAAAGGGGATACACATAGTGAGAGGGGAAGAGAGGAATGATAAATGGGAGAGGGGAAGAATAAGACACGATTAAGGGAACAGAAGGGGAAAGGCAGAACACACAGAGGGGAAACAAGACAGGGAGAGAGGTAAGAAAGAGAGGGTAAGAGAATATACGATGAAAGGGGAACAGAAAGGAAAAGAGAGAAAGAGGGAGGGAACGATAAACCGGGGGAAAAGAGAGGAAGGTGATATTAGAGGGGATAGACAGAGGAAAAGGGGAAAGAAAGGGTAGAATAATATGAGGAGTGGTAGAGAGGAGAGGAAAGGAAGAAATAAAGAGGAGACGAAGAGAGAGAGGGGGGGGGGGGGAACCGAAGGAAGGGAGGAGAAATGTAGGGTGTGAAGGAGAATGGCAAGGATAAACACAAGAGGGGAAAGGGAATAGGCAGGGTAAGCAAAGAGGAATGGCAGAGAGACGGAGTGGGATGGAAAAGGAATACAGAGAAAGTAAAAAGGTGATTTGGTTATCAGTGAGTGTGAGGGGAAAGAGCTGAGGGGAGAGGAGAGGGAAAAGGGTAAGGGAAAGAGGGGAGAGTGAGAGGAGGGGACGGGGCATTTGGGCGTGGTGCATGGGGTGCCTGAGGGGATTTGAGAGAGAGAGAGAGAGAGAGAGAGAGAGAGAGAGAGAGAGAGACGAACTCGTCACAAAAAGAAAACACAAGGACAAAAACTAAATAAATGAAAAGCAAGAGCACACACACACACACAAGTACATCATCGTGGCCACAGAGGCAGTGTTTTAAAAATAGTGTTGTTCCAATAACTCGTAAATGAAACTGCCGAGCGCCTGTCACCTGCACAAGCGGCACGTATCATAGCTGGCGGTCACCCCACCCACCTGCCTACCACCCCTCCCAACTCAACTGCCTACCACCCCATCCCACTCATCTAACCTGCCACCCCACTCACCTACCACACACACACTATATATATATATATATATATATATATATATATATATATATATATATATATATATATATATATATATATATATACTGTATAGTGATTCTAAATTACAGGGTGTATTCCTGACAATTCTAAGGCACAACATCAATACTGTATAGCAAATTGTCGGAATACCTAGTTTCCTAGCTACAGCGCTTGAAAGAGGTTCAGGTAATGATATGAGGTTGGAGTGAAACAGCTGTAAATTTTAGTGTACTCTTACACACATAACTACACAAAATAGTACATAGGCAGAGGGAGGAAATTTTGAACATTTACTGTAATAATGCAACTATCACATTGAGTATCACTTAAGGGCACAAAATTACACAATAATCTACAACCTCATCCTCCGAATACGAGGGTTAACATCCACACTTCAGGATGCAAGCCATCCTGTGACATTCCTATGGATACCCAGTCATGTCGGTATCTTGGGGAATGAGGCAGCAGATGGCCTTGCCAAGACTGGCTGCAACAAGGCCACACCTGACTACGTTGTTCCTCGAACACTTTTACAGCTTAGGACCCAAATTCGCCGCAAACAGAGAGAAGCTCGGGAAGCAGCCATCCCCCTGGACTCCCCGCCCACCTGGTACGATGTCCTCCGTAAACTTCCTGACCTCTCGTACGTCTATGGGAAAGGATCGCGGAAAGGGAACATGATTGTTGCCCATATCATCATTGGGTATGACTTTGCTTGGGAGATTGGTATCCCCGCATCCCCTGAGCAACGCTCTTGTGCATTATGCAGAAGACCAGACAGCAGCACCCTTATCCACTACCTCCTAAGATGTCCCCACACACAACGCTTCCGTGACGCCTTCTGGACCACCACTCCACGACCCCCTGACGGAGACACGATGATCCTCCCCATACTGGCCAGATATTATGGAAATAACATTGATTATATGTTAAAAGAATATCCTCCTTCCTTAGGCTTTAGTAAGCCCCTTTATAATATTTATACTGTATATACTTGTCACACTTGCCAGATGCTTCTGGTGTCATTGTACAGGGGTACTTAGTGACAGCACTAGGATCCCGCTTCCTCTATCAAGGAATAAACAATTGAATTTGAATAAATTTAATAATCTACAGCTGTTTCACTCCAACTTCACTATCATTACCTGAACCTCTTTCAAGCGCTGTAGCTAAGAAACTACGCAGGGAGAGAGGAGAGACCAAGAATGGGAGGAGGGAGGAAGGGAGGGGTAGGAAGGGAGGGGTAGGAAGGAGGGAAATGGTCTTGACAATCAAAATATCTTTTTTCCTCTCACCCACAACTAATTGAGATTATCACAGCATTGTATTTCAACGACCAAAATATCTTTTCTTTTTCAACATTAGTTACCTAAAATACAGTACAGTATCACTGTAACTTTTTTTTATTGATATAAATTATCTATATTGACATAGGGTATAAATTTGAAAATGCATTTCTTTCAGTTCTGGTAACAATGGGTGTTGTAAGTTGATCATGACCACAGTTCAAATGATCACGCTTTCAACTATTATGTGTAGCTAAAATCCATTTTTACCTTATATTGATCCTGTTTGTCTTTGAGTATCATTATATAAAACAATTACCATCAAAATGATTTCCTCATTAACAGTGATTAACTACAACAAATAATGAATTTCTTTTAGTCTGTCAATCATACTGACCAATATCTCTGTGAGAATGTTACAACACTTAAAATATACAACTGCAATTCTGTGTACACTTCCAAAAAAGTATCGGGCCCCCCTGGGCCTGATGTATTTGGAAATGTGCACAGTAACACGTGCACAGGCGTTTTGATTTGGTTGGTATTTCTGATTGTGAGTTGCACCTCTCCTTCATTCTTCTTGCACCTGATAATCACCATGATATCTGCAGCATACAACCTATTCTCTACATAATGTAATGAAACAGGATGAATTGTGATACCATGTACAAAACCAATAACGTCATGAGTAACCCCGCTGATTTATGCACCTTAGATACTATTTCATGTTTTCATGAACCGAGGTTACAATGGAATCGCTTCGAAATAAATATGAAACACTATGATCTGATATTACATTCACTTGCAAATACCTGTATGGTAATTACAGGTGTATTATGATGCTATATCCAATTATATTGACATTATGATTGACTGCATTTCGATATTCTTTCTGCCTCAATTGATGAGGTAACAACTATGAATACAGTATAATGTATCATCACATGATTCTTGCTGACAACAGAACATTATCTGATACACACTACATATGAGACGATGTCTGTCGGTGCAAGCTGTGTTTACCAATGAGTCTCGGGTACTAGTGTTGGTCGTGGATTTCCAGCAAGAAACACCCACTATTTGACTACCGTTCATATATTTTCGCTACATTAACATCATTGCAGGGGGTCCCTGGGTTACGAACGGGTTACATTCTTGAGGACGTTCTTAAGTCGAAAATGTACGTAAGTCGGAACACATGCTATATGTATACAGTACTGTACTTAAAGAATAATGTTTAAAATCCCACTATATCATAGCCTAAGTCCTTATATATATCTAAAATCACTTAATTTAAGGCAAAAGAATAAATAGAATGACAAAATACACTAAATGAAAGGAAAAATAAGTCATCAGGTAAATACAATACTGTAAATTTAAAGTTTAATGCAATTTATATCGGCAGGATTTTGTAAGTTGGGGCATGGTGATTCACCATAATTACAGCAAATGGCAGAAATAATAACTGGCAACCTCACAGATACTAGGAAGGCAGGCCTACCAACATAATGCAGGAATCACAATTAGTGATCGGAAATATTCGTCCATCGTGACACATTGTATCGATGAGAAATGGGGCCAATACTTTTTTGGGAGAATGTACAGTCTCACCCAAAAGTTGGTTAACTCTCCCAGCCAGCTATTGCTGCACTGCCTGCTTCAGATGTTTGAAACTGTCTCAGTACCAACCAGAGCATGAAACCGATACAAATGAATCTAAAGGTTTCGAAGTAACAGACTCAAGTTCATGCATCTGAAGCAGGTAGTGCAGCAATAGCTGGCTGGGAGTTAACGAACTTTTGGGTGAGACTGTACATGACCCAATAATCACAGCCCAATAGATCTGCTGACTGATGTAGATTGTACAGTACAGTACAATACAGTCATCAACATAAAAAAAAGGCCTATGTTTTAAATAGCTGTATACTGTACAGGTTGGACCTCACTAATCAGGGACCGAAAGTACGGCAGCTTCATTGGCTCAGGACAGTGTCATAGCTCACTTCTAGTGACTGTTTCCACTATTTTACCTTTAATTACTTATATTTACCCCCAAATAAGCCCCCTAAGAGACCAGCAAGCAGTGGAAGTGGTTGTAATGTGGTGAAATGTAAGCATGTGACATTAACTATTTTAAAAAAGGTGTCTATACTGAAGAAATTAGTCAGTAATAGTACATTTTATGCATTAATTTGCCTTTTTTTTTACCTCGGCTTCGTTGGTTCAGAACTTCCGCTAATCCAGAACCAGTCTGGTCCTAAACTTCCTGGATTAGCAAGGTCCAACCTGTACTAAAATCTGGGCATTCCTTTTCAATTATCCTGAAATATTCAATATACGTAAGTTACAGTATAGGAAGGGTCAATGTCTGGATAAGTTGGTAGTTGTGTGATGCCAAAAGCTTCACAGCGCCCTGTTAATATTGTGCTGTATTACTTGTACAGGTATTACTATCCTTACTGTTGTTGATATTATTACTACAGAACTGTACAGTACAGGGTATAACTACAGTATTGTTGTACTGTGCTATTGTTACTGCATTGTTATCATTATAAAAATTTATTTTTTATTATTACTGTTACTACATTATAACTATTATTATTAGTATGCATTTATTTTGACTAGTTATATACCTGTACAGTCTACAGTACCATATCACTGTGTCCCAATAATTAAAATTACTTTTTTTGAATTATCATTACAGTCAATAAAAATAATGAATGTAGCTATCGTATCTTTTTCTCAACTACAATTACCTATATAATAAAGTACATTCTAGGTACGTGTATAATTTTTATACAGTATCTTTACTATCATTACCTAAAACAGTGCTCAACCTTTCTTGCGAGAGGGCCAATGTGTAGCAGAACTCAGTGGCCACCCACACAACTGTGTGAGGTGAAGGAAATAAACTAAATTTCAATGGTACCGATATGTGTTTATTTTTATTATGTAGCTACTGTACTGTACTGTACTATCCGTACCACACAAACAGTGAAATAAAAGCTGAGTATCTTTTAATATCCAACATAAAGAACATATCCAACTACTGGTAAATACCACCTCCGCCCCCTTCCTCTTCCCCCAACTCCTCCCTAGTCCTGATAAATTAATTATTATTGGATACTTTCCTCCCTAGTCCTGATAAATTAATTATTATTGGATACTTTATAACACTATATAATTAGACGTGAGCACCCAACAAAAAAGGTATAATACTGTCTTACGAAAATTCAATATTAAACATTAAACATATTTTGTAAAGTACAGTACACTGTATATAAAAAAATTGTATCTCAGATGCTGGATCCAGCCCATGACCTGGTGGTTGGGCATCCCTGATCTAAAACAAAGTGTAAATGCATGTTTTATTAACTAAAGTATGGTCACCATCAAGAAATAAATAAAATGTCTCAATAGCCAAACGTCCTATACGATCAGATTCAATTAGAGAGAGGCCATCATAATGTGAGTGTTGGTACAGTAAACGGCCAGTTAATGAGGCTCTTTCATCTCCTGGAGGCAAAGGGAGACTGATGCATCCTTGCCGACCTGAGAAGAGGACGAGTGGGGGCAAGTTACGTGAGAATAGTCGGGCTAGTGGGAGGGGTGAGCGGGAGAGATAGATAGTGAAGGGTAAGTGAAGTAAATATGGGAAAACAGGTGAGTGGATGAATTTGATGAGATGGGTAAATACGGTGACAAGAGGGAATAGGGTGAGATGGGTGTGAGTGGGGGCAAATGGAGTGAGTGGGACAAGTGGGCTAAGAGGAATGAGTCTGATGAATAAATTAAGTAAGATGATGAGAGGTGTGAGAGGAACAGATAAGACAATTGGTGTGGATGAGATGGCAAAGATCAGATGAAATAAAAAATAGAGTACCTGTACAATAGATGAGTGGGGTGGAGTTCGAGTGGGAAGAGAGCGATGAGAGTGGGTGTGAATGGAAACAGTGCTGAGTGAACTGTCATATTTACACAGGGATTTAACCTCACCCTCCATGTTATTGTTTGGATGTACAGTACAGTATAATTAAACTGTGTATATATATATATATATATATATATATATATATATATATATATATATATATATATATATATATATATATATATATATATATATATATATATATATATATATATATATATACAGTATATATATATATATATATATATATATATATATATATATATATATATTCAAAGTCCGCGTGTTAAATGGACTAAAAATGAAGTATATATATATATATATATATATATATATATATATATATATATATATATATTTATATATATATACAGTATATAAAAGACATTTCTCTATCAACAGAATCTATATCTGTTTATATGCTACAGTGCTTACAGCCATTAATTTCATCACAGTAAAAAAAAACAAATAATAATAATAAAGTTTTTTTTTCAATCTAATATCAAATACATTCTTACCATCTCCCTCCCCCCCAAAAAAACCCAATCTATCCTACTCTATAAATCATCTCTGAATGACACATACACACACCCATGCATACAAACATATCCATATTCATCACATCCATGAGAACAATTTCAACCCATGACCGTCAATCACCACCAGACACACTCATTTGCTCCAACATATATCATCAACAAACACCCCATCCAAAAAAACTCTCCCTTGGAGAGTTTTCTTTCATTATGTTAACAAAGATAAGGAGCAGTTTTATTGTGTGTGTACAAAGGGAGATCAATACCTGGGAGCCAATCATGAGAGCTTCATGCCACTGAACATCATCTTAAAGTCAACATTGCTACATTGTATGTACAGTAAATCCTTGATAACTCGGCATGGATGTGGTCTTGGAATGTATGATAGTATAACTAGGGAAATGACGAAATATATACAGTGGGGTATGCTATAATGAACGGATCCTACTACGAATATTCCTATAACGTACAGTTTTACCTATAAAATTGAGAATGCTATAACGAACGAAACTCCTACAACGAACATTATTTAAAAAAAATATTTTTTTTTTTTTTTTTACTAATTTATTGTTTTTTTATTACAAGTATTAATGATATTCTTTATTTCAGGGGTTTAGATGCATATTTATGCACTTTTTTACAATTTTTACAATTTTATATTATATTTTTCAGTGTTAAGTGGTTGTATTTGGGGGCCTGGAACGGATTAATCCTATAACGAACGAATGCTATAACGAACAAGGTTCTAGAACCAATTAGATTCGTTATAGCATACCCCACTGTAACATTATCTGGGAAAATCTCGGCATAACTGGCCACCTGCATCACCTACCATACCTCTGTGTCACCTACCATGCCTTTGTGTCACCTACCATGCCTCTGTGTCACCTACCATGCCTCTGTGTCACCTACCATGCCTTTGTGTTGCCTACCATGCCTCTGTGTCACCTACGATGCCTCTGTGTCACCTACCATACATCTGTGTCACCTACTACGCCTCTGTGTCACCTACCATGCCTCTGTGTCACCTACTATGCCTCTGTGTCACCTACCATACATCTGTGTCACCTACTACACCTCTGTGTCACCTACCATGCATCTGTGTCACCTACCATGCCTCTGTGTTGCCTACCATGCCTCTGTGTCACCTACTATGCCTCTGTGTCACCTACCATACATCTGTGTCACCTGCTACGCCTCTGTGTCACCTACCATGCCTCTGTGTCACCTACCATGCCTCTGTGTCACCTACCATGCCTCTGTGTCACCTATTATGCCTCTGTGTCACCTACCATACATCTGTGTCACCTACTATGCCTCTGTGTCACCTACCATACATCTGTGTCACCTACCATACATCTGTGTCACCTGCTACGCCTCTGTGTCACCTACCATGCCTCTGTGTCACCTATTATGCCTCTGTGTCACCTACCATACATCTGTGTCACCTACTACGCCTCTGTGTCACCTACCATGCCTCTGTGTCACCTACCATGCATCTGTGTCACCTACTATGATGCTTCATTCTTTGCCTGCTGTGCTGGTAAGTGTTACTTTTTTACATTTAGTAATTACATGTACACATATATGGGTTGATAATTTTTTATTGTTATATTTTTGTAGGAGGGGGGGAAGTGCCGTGATAAGTCGGAATTTGGGATAACTCGGCAAGGCCAGAGCCCATATGTGCCTAGTTATCGAGAATTTACTGTAATAACACACCACACACTCATTTAATATGTCCTCATCCCTGTGACAAAATAATTAAGCGTCAATTCACCACCTCACAACACACAAAAATACAAATATCCATTAGGGTTGAGAATCCAAGAGCACTGACATGGTAAAAAAGAGACAAGCCTACAGTGACAAGGTCAATACCACAAGTGTTCAGTTGTTTCCTTCCTCCTTCAGCCACCCCCTCAGCTCTACTCGCCAAAGAAGCCTTACGTCGGACACACACACACGAGAAGCTTGGACATTTTTTTCCTGAGAAATATGATCATTGACAACATTACCAGTATTGCATGTTGTACTGGTCCAACAGCTGCAACAACAGTACCAAAAACAGAAGCAGGAACAAATGTAGATGCAGCAGCAATAATAGGAACTCCAGAAGCAACTACTTGTACAACAACAGTAGCAGTTACAGCAGCAATTTTCATAAGCAAAAGATACTGTACTGTACAGGATATGGTTGGAAGTCCTAATATGGAATGCATATTTTACCTACTCCCAAATTCAGTACAGGTGCTCCTCTACTTAAGAACGTTCAACTTACAAACTTCAGAGATACAAGCATCATCACTGAGGGGGTTACCTGCCAGAACAGGTGTTTAATGGGGATGAGACTGGATTATTTTGAAGAAAATTCCAGATAGAACAAACATTACCTAAGAGGAGAAGAGTGAGCCAGGTTTTAAGACTGTATTAAAGGGTATAGCTGTACTAAATATCCATAATCTTTCCATTTTTTACAATATGTTTGGTATCTACAAGAGTAAAGTTGGACTTACAAACAATTGGACTTACAAACAAGCCTCAGGAATGTAACTCGTTTGTAAGTAGAGGAGCACCTGTACTGTAGTCCACTTTTATTCTATTTTTCTTATGTTGGTATCATATGATTCTCTTGAATGGAAATTGTATCTGGCATACACAGCAGTACCTGTAGTCTAATAAGTACTGTACTGTACCTCAAGCAATTAAAACCAATTAAATACCCTGATACGTATGTATTTTCTAACCAAGAACATTCTTCTTTTCCTAATTACTTTGCAGTGACTTCCTCAGTGAATTTAATAAGGGAAGGAGTACAATAGAAGGCTACTACCTTCCTGGTGAATTTATGTGACCTAGAACAGTGAGGTCAGCCTGTCTATGATACAGCATAACAGTATGTAGTGTCCCATATTGTCATGAAAGCAGTTTTGGATTCTTGCAACAGTGACAAGATGAAATATTTTCTCAGGAATTCAGCTATAAAGATCACTTCCTAAACTGTAAAAATTAGTGACTTGCACTAATGAATGGTAGCATTACGAATTCAAAACAACTGAACACTTCACCACCGTACCTTATACAATAGATGCATTGTAAATGATGTTCACACAACATAAAATTATCTACTTTGAATAATTATACCAAACTGGCACAAAATCCTTCAGAGAAAACCTACACATGAAGAAACCTTTTAAAAATAGAGTAGACCCAGAAAAAAAAAAAGCATGAAGGAAGCTCTAGTAATTTTACTAACACCATCACCAAGAGTTGAGGAATACACCCAGAAATGAGGTGTGTGGTCTTCTCTAGTTAGTAAATATATGAGTATCCTATACAACAGTGGTGAGTGACTACTTAGTTGGGGAACAGAGTTCCTTATCTGCACTGCCCCTCCCAGGCTTTCACAGTACAGTAAAATAATTGTACAGTCCAGTACAGTATAGTATATTTTGAATAAAAACAATGTCAATGAGTTCCCTCCTGCCTAGCCTTTGTTCATGATAACAGGTTACACTCTTCGCAAGGTGTATTTCACACAAAAATCTAAGTTTCACATAACATTGATTTTATGAGACCAGAGTTAATATTGACCAATTGTTGGTTACATGTGATCATTGGGAAGAGGAGGCTCAGAATGACATCATCAGGGGAACAAGAATTTTCAGTTCAGGGTCCTACAGCCCAGTCAGAAAATCTCCCCTTGGGGCTAAGTTCTTTACCTCACACTCATTGGTGGTTTTGAAGTGTGTCTGTAGGGAGAACACATCCTGCATGAACTACCTCAAAATTATTTTTTTCCCTTCAAAATCAATAAAAAGAGCCAGCAGCAATACAAACATAATGGTTGATAACAGCTCTTTTGTATACTGAACAGCTACAGTATACAGTACTGTATACTAGTGTATATGGTACTTATGTAAAAGATGACATTAATTTTATTGTTATAATGCATTTCACAGTTTTTTCATAGAATTTTCAGATTTTCCCTCTGTACTTTCTCTTAAACTTGAAATTCAAAATGAAGTGGGGGGTGATAAGGGGCACTGATTCAGGTACTCACCAGGGCCATTGCTAGACATTATTAGATCAGTTAAAAGAGGGGATGAGTGCTGTGGCGGTGTTCAGTTGTTTGGTATAGGTATACAGTAGTGCACTAAGGTAGTATAAGTTGTTATTCACGGTTTTGCCAATTTGAGCTATTCCTTGGAACATAACCCCCACGAATAACAAGGGTTTACTTACTGTAAATCACAATGATTTTATAAACGAATTTGTGAACCCATAAAACCCTAAATATGGGAATACTGTACTATACATATACTTGTACTGATCATGTATCGTACTTTAAGATGAATTCTCTAAGAATTTATATAGTAATTACATCTTTGTGTTCCTGCACAGATTCATTCATCACTTTCACCAAAATGATTTATTTATTTATTTTTATTTTACAGGGATTAACCCACCTGGGCACAGGTCACTGACCCACATCGGGGCCTCGGGGGCGAAAATGTAATAGTAATAATAATAGTAATAATAATGGTATGGCAATAATAATAATAATAATAATAATAATAATAATAATAATAATAATAATAATAATAATAATAATAATAATAATAATAATAATACAGTAATAATAAAGAACCATAAAGAAATACAAAAATGAAAAAAATCATGAGTGAGAAACAAATTGTATGTTGTGTTGTCAAAGTAAGAGAAACAATTGAGACCCTGCAATTGTGTGTAAATGAGGCAGAAAGTCAGATCAGCAACTGGGACTTGGTCACAACTTTCGTGATGCCATATGGCAGCAGGGTCTACCATTAGACAACACATTATGCTTTCAATATCTTTCCAGGCAGTAGTACCTCCCTGTTTGGTAGCTGCCTACTACCTATCTTGTGTACTAGTTTGTGCAGGAGCAAGTCTATCTTTAAAACTGAAGGAGGAAACTGATGCATCTATTTTAAGGTTCTTCAGAGTATGAAACTGATACAAAAGAGGTCAAGGAAAACCACAAAGAAGTAAGATAAAAGTCACTAGACTACACTGACTTACAATGGTACCTGACTCAGTAAAAAAATGTGAATCCCAAGACATACCACAGTGAAGCAAACAAATGAGTAACTGGGAAAATGCATCCAAAAAGTTCTTTGTCAGAGATCAAATTCCTCTCTCCTAGTCCTTAGTCCTTATTATCTTGCATTTACCAGTCCCAAAGAGAAAAAGCCCATTATTAAAAAGTAACTAAACCTCCTATATTGTCACCCCCACTCACCCCCCCCCCCCCTCCACTACTGACCAGGACAATGGTTCAAGCCCAAAAGTTCATACCCACAACACCAATAAAACAGGTACAGTATAGGCTTAGTGTACCCATTCATCTATTATGAACTGCTTATTATGATGCTCATTCAATTTAAAACTTAGAGAATACTGTACAGTAGCAACACAACCAAAAGAATTATCAATCTGAAGGCAAATTGAATGAGACACTCTTGATTAGCAGTAAGTGAATGCCGTGTCTAATGTATGGATTAAGCCTATTGTATATTGCCCAAGGAGTGAAAAATCCTGGAGCTGCTAATTACAATATGGTCCCACAGATTAACAAGTCTGTTAGCCTTATCTTAAGTCATCCAATGACGCCCCCCCCCCCCAATAATATTAATAAAAAAAAAGAAGCATCAGCTGGTTCACAGCTCTCATGTGCCTAGAAGCTGTCTCATGTCAGGAGTGACACACTAGTCACGTACTTTGACCACTGGCTGGGTGACCTTGGTGTCTGAATTATGTCACTTCATGGCGACTGGAGGATCTAGATGTTTGTAAATGACTGAACAGTCATGCACCAAGAATTATAAGGAAATCATTTCATGCAAATGAAAAACTTGGGGGTGACTCAAAGTATAGCACATACAGTATTCTCTTAATTTCAATGCAAAAACATTTATTTTAGAAAAGAAAAAGAAAAAGAAATACAGTTCAGTACTCTTTATCAGCATTTTATCCCAATACTGTATACAGTAGTCATAAGCATTGTAAATAATGTACAGTACAGTATACAGTATACCCTGCACTGTAAATATTCATCGAGAAATAAGAAATAAAGAGGGGACAATATTGTATGTACAACATGAAGCATAATAGGGTAATATAATATGGAAATTAACTAAACATGATAAGCCAAGAACAAGTACAGTAAAATGTGATACTGTTGTGCCGTGGCATAATTTCGTACAGTATTATAATTGCGTAAACTAAGTGTTTTGATTGTTTTCTGTCCCATGCAGTTATTTTGGCAAATTTAGTGAAATTTTTGTGTACGGTATATATTGATGTATTAATTATGTAAAAATATTCTAGAATGTACTGCATCATTTTTGTTATGAATTACTTATTATTGTAAGCCTCGATCAGATTAGAACGTTCTAGAATCTCCCAGGCGTCTCTGAGTGATTCTAGGATGTTCGAGGTGTATATACAGTAAACAGCAGCGAGCAGACCAGGATTCAGACGATCGCCTCCATTCATGGTGTAAAGAATAAGCCTAGCAGAACAACTGATGATAATTGTTGTGCAAGTATTGTGGAATTGTTGGGATTAATATAAAAGTGAAAAGACCGAGGAATTGTACACTGGTAGTGTGCCAACTACCGTACATATTCAAAGTGAGAAGCCATTACCCTGTTAACAGTGTTGTGAAGAATTACTGATTATTGAAGAAGACTACAGTGCACAAGTGTGTTTCTGTGACCTGGTGGAAATCTACCTGCCTGTTGTCTGTCTGTACACTGATACTGATTTTTGGGAAATTACCGGAGACTGGCGTGACAGCCAGTGGTAATTCGATAACACTTGAGAAATCTACTGCTTCTGTACATACAACCCTGGCAACCAGTAGTGAAAGCTGGGTAAGCGGTGAAGGGAAGGAGGGTAGTAACAATACCTCTGCTAGGGGTTTCAGGGCCATACCAGCCCCTCGGAGTGAAAAGGATAATGTACTATACAGTATAACAATAAAAGACCTTTTTTATAACTGTACACTTATAAAGCCAATGAACAATAACGACCAGCAAGTTGATTTGTACTTACCTAAATAGTGTAGCACCGCTGAGCAAGACAAACACACCCAGAAGATCACAAACTGTCTCTAATGGTGTGTTAGCCTTTGAACCTTTACAGGAAAATTCACTCCTGACTATTTCTTCCAATAATAGCTGTTGTTCCAGTTTACACTTTCTTGTGTTCTCTGTATGTCTTAAGCTTTATACACACAAATGATGGAACAGTTTCAAGATAACACTTTCAAAATCATTAAATATCAAACTTCTTATATTTCATAAATGTTTGAAGCAGTTTTCTATTGTCTGTACAGTACACAGTTTTGATTTGTCTGCCTGTTTACTGTCTCATTACTATGGTTTTCAAATTTCTCAGAAATGGCTGGCTCTCCACTGCTACCAGCTCCTGTTATGGAAAAGTTACATATTAGTTAAATATTTCAGAAATATGCTTTGTTTTAAAAAAAATATATGAGCTACAGCACTGCAGAGGGCTTACAAGAACTTTGACAAGGAAAATACAGTACACAGGTCCTGTACTGTAAACGTTTTACATGAAGGATGAATAAATTCTCGAGAAACATATACAGTATTACCCCGCTTTACGCGGTTTCACTTTACGCGATTTCTCATTTACGCGGTGCCTCGCCAGAACCGAACTTTCACTTTCCGCGGTGCATCTACTCATATACGCGGGAAGCGGCGTGGGCAGGATGCGCACAAGGTCGCCCAGTCATCAAAACATTACCGAGTTCTTCACCAGCCACCCACCACAGCCGGCCTAAGTCAGTGATAGTGAGGATATGGACTTATATGGACTTTGAGGGGTTTGACAAAGAGGCCCTGCAAGCCTATGTGGTGGATAGTGATACAATTGATACAAGTGATACAGGTGAGGGCCAATAATCTGCCCTCTGCTTCGGAACCAACCGCCTATCCCCGTGTGCCCAGCCATCTTTTCTACTAATGTAAGTGTTAAAATAACTAATATTATTGATATTTCTCTTAATTATTAATTGTGTGTGCATACCATCATAAAGTTAAGATAATATTTTTACTACAACATAGTTGTGTGTCGTCAAAAAGTGGAGTTTGGGGGTCGGGCCAGTCTCTATTGGAATTAATCCCATATGTTCTGTTGTTCACTTTACGCGGTACCCTGTGGGTTCAACTGACCGCGTAAATCGGGGTACTACTGTACAGTATAGAAAAATATATTGACATGGTAGGAATTCCTTTTCTGATCACTATCCCAAAATGAAATGACGAAATAATTTGAACCGATCCAAAATTAACCTCGGATCATAAGGGTCTATGGGACCTACAGTACAGTAAAGTATTTATA
The DNA here is from genome assembly GCA_958450375.1 of Homarus gammarus. Taxonomy (NCBI): domain Eukaryota; kingdom Metazoa; phylum Arthropoda; class Malacostraca; order Decapoda; family Nephropidae; genus Homarus; species Homarus gammarus. Next base: position 134,660 of record CAUDMG010003475.1, read on the forward strand.
ACTTTGCTCGAGGATCATTGTGGTGACTTGTCACCAAGAATTTAATTACATTCAGTGAAATGAAGTTTACCTTCACCTTAATCCCAACCTGCTCAAAATCAAACCTTTCTAAACCTTTCTCCTACCATTAACTGTCAGATACTTAGCTAAAATCCTTGACAGGAAGGGGATCCTTAATATCTTGAACGAGGCTCTGTCAAAGATGGGTTTCGTTACGATGTATGCTGATAACATTAGCATACACAAAGTACTGAGCTGTCTTTCTCCAAAAGGTAGTCTGTGTCTTACAGAGGTCTAACCCATTCTACCACTGACTGGAGCAATAGCTCTTTTCATCAATAAACCTGCCAACTAATGACATCATCATGTGACATGCATTGTCACATGTACAATTTTATATTTTATACTGACAGACTCCGTTCTATTTCATAAAATTGGTAATTATAATACAATCTTAACTTAGCTATTCATTACAAACTACAATAATTCACCAGAATTAAAAGTAAATTATGAGAATTAGTCAAACAAGTGACCCACAACCCAATTACATAAACTTTATCATCTCTGTCTATTGCATATTTTCAGCCTTCAGGCTGCCATGTTCTTTTAAAATACCGTTTATTAATAATATTAGATACAGCTACAACTACATCTCATCTTTCATAAAATTAACTAAATTAACCTCCTTAACCAAACCTAACTTGCCTAACAGATACCCAATACATTACAATGTACAGTACTGTAGTTATCTTGTACAATACTTTAATCTTAGAAAAAAACATTCTTTGGAGGAGGGAGGAATTTATTCATAGCGTCAACTAGATATGTCGGAAAGACGATGCTTAACATTGTAAATGTGATGTTACTGCCATGCACAATTGTGCACATCAGCAACATGTGTAAGTGAAGTTACAGTAAATGGGAGAGAGGAAGAAGTGAAGATGAGAAGGGGTGAGAGAAGGAGGTAAAGAGAAGAGACTGTTTACAACTAAGATAGCCGAGTAAGCGACCATAATGAAAAACACGTTGTCTCGACAGGCCCACAGCTGCCCATGAGACACAGCCTGAGGGCAACTATCACATTCTCCTGTGGAGGCAACACCTTGATACAGTACTCATCAGCCAACATTTCTTTGTCCTCATTGGTCTAACCCAAGACCCTTAACACGTGAGTGTGATTGTGAACTGTTGAATCCTCTGAGAACACTAAACGACTTTAATAGTTGTAGTTATGTACTGTACACTGGTCATATTGTTCAAACTGTGTGTACTGATGTATCAGCAGTTGTTACATGTGAGATGTATTCAACAAGTTTGGACCAAATTATATTCTTCTCGTCAACGTAGAGGGTCTTAATGTCCTGCACAGCCACAATCACTCCGACGAGCGGTTACATGTGATATTATTACAGGTAAACAATATGTTTTCCTCATGCACTTTTTGTCCATTTCTCAAGGTAAGGAATCTTTTACCTTCTATGAAGAAATTGTCGAACTAATTATAAAAGTTCTGTAATACGAAAATTGCCACAACTCCGTTATTCTTTTGTACATTATCAATTTTATTAACACTAATACAGTAATAATATTACTGCATTACCATATAAATAATCTAACTTGATATTACTGATTTTTTGTGCGTGTTTATTTACCATAATGGAAGTGTTAATGTCTATAAAATGTCATTTGTCTCTTGGTGCATACATGAACAAGTAATGGCAGCTTCCCACAATGTGGAGAAAGATATAAGGTAATAGTTTACAACATTACATGTTATTATGAGTTACAATAAGAAATAATTCTGTTGAAGAACTTCTCATACCTTCAAACACCACCATTGAGAGTTTATTGTATTTAAGACAAATTAACCAACCAAACATTACCTAACCTAAGATGGAGGTGCATTATTCCAGGTAAGATTGGGTTAAGCAGGTAGGTTAGGGTCTCACAGTATCTGGTTCTCAACAGTTCATATGGAAAATTTGCTGGGTAGGTTTAACCCTAAACATGGGAGTGACAACAACATCCACACTGACTTTCCTAGTAAAAAATACTTTAGAAAAATAAAAATAGGAAAGTTGCAATTCCCAAAACGTTATTCTAACATTTGAAAGGTAAAAATTTTCTTCAAAATATTTGTTTTTTTAAGCAGGAGTGGTTCAAAATAATATATTACATTAAAAACAAGTTATGCTTTAGAAATTTCCTTAAGTTGGCTCATTCCAGTGAGTCTTCTGTCTGTCTTTCTTTTTTTTTAGAGGGGGGGGGGGGGGCATTAGCTCACCCAGGCACAGGTCACTGACCGACATTGGAGCCTGGGGGGCGAAAATATAATACAGTAGTAATAATAATAATAATAATAATAATAATAATAATAATAATAATAATAATAATAATAATAAGGCACCATAAATACAAGAGTGAGAAAAGATATACTGTACATACTTTATGTATGTTATTTTGTCAAAGTAAGAGAACCATTTTAGGGCTGAGTACTGTACTAGAAAGACCAATGTAAAAAAATTGGGATTTTGAGAAGAACGCTTTTGAAAGTTTGAAGACTTTATTGAAATTCAGCCAATCACAGCAAACAAATCCTTTTTTCAGTTAATGTTATACTGTACAGGGGTACTTGTGAACTATCAATTAATGCCTTTCCAAAAATTATACTGCCTTTTACATTAAAGAAAAATTAAATAAAAAAAATTACCTTGTGACACTGGCCTTTTTTCTACTAACATTCAAACCACTGTTAAAGTAAGATGTCAAAGTAATTTTTTTTTATTGAAATTCAGCCTATAATAAACAAAATTCCCTTATTTTGGTTAATGTTGCACCCATCTGTAAACTTATAACTCTCCTGCAGCACAACAAGTCACCCCATGCAGCATCTAGTGTTGCACTCTCAAAACTTTCGTGTTTCCGTGTGAAATGGCCCCTAAAAGACTGTCTAGAGTCAGTGCCAGTGATGCTAGTGGAGAGAAATGTAAAAGGCATAAGTCAGTGATGACCCTGACAAAGAAAGTTGAATTATTAGATCAGTTAAAAGAGGGGATGAGTGCTGCCACGGCAGGTCAGTTGTTTGGTTAGGTATACAGTAGAGCACTAAGGTAGTATAAGTTGCTATTCACAGTTTTGCCAATTCATACCATTCCTTGGAACCTAAACCCCACGAATAACAAGGGTTTACTGTACCTCCTGCAGAAATAAGTGGAAAGAGATCAATCAAGTCCTTCAACTTTTCTGGTGGTTTTCCATGGTTCATCTTCAAGATGGGGGTTGGATCCAGTTTGGTGTACTTCCTCTTGCTATCCTCCTGAAGTCTAAATGCTGAAGACTGGCATCTTGATGGAAGGATGTCCGGCAGGTAATTTGTCCAATATGATGTGGATCATAGACCATTCCCTTCGTCTTCATCCAACTTACTGGTTCTCTGGCAGGGTCTTTATGACAATTCACCAAAGGGCCACCACACAAATACAAATTCTTTGAGTTCTTCAAGTCAACTGCTTGCATTTGTCACCTGAAACTTGTTTTTCCCGTGAATAGCTCTGATGGTTGTGATTCAATCCCTTGGGACCTCAATAATGGCACTAGTCAATTTCTTTTGTTTTCAATTGGAGCATGTATGGTGTCTGCTTCCCTGTGTGTATGGCCAGGTTCCAAGAAGGAATGCATAATTCTTATCCCCTTAGAACTAGACACATGCATAAGCATGGCAGCCAATAAATGGGATCCCTTTCATAAGTGCGGGTGATGGTAAGTCGGACAGTCGTAACTCGGGAATTGCCTGTATTAGTGCACTAAAATATTATATAAGTGACTATTCATGGTTTTGCCAATTCGCGCCATTTCTTGGAACCTGTTCCTCGCGAATGGCAAGGGTCTACTGCACACAACGTAGGCAGTGTTTTGAAGCCGAGGAAAATTGTAGGGTAAAACATGTAAATAACTGAACCAATCAAACCTAAGGAAACCTGACCTAACTTTATCCAACCTAACCTAACCTAACCTTTGTCTTGCCAATTTTGTATTCATCTTCATCATAATGGTAGTCTGCACCACACATTGGATATTTTAAGTAAGCAAAACACCATAGGCCTTGAAAATGTCAACAGCAGCTACATTATTGTCCAAAACACCTGGGTTGGTTTTCCATGTAGACACAGAACACCATCACACAAGGAAGACATACTGCAACTGAAGATTTCTATTTGAAATGCTTAGACAAGTGCAGAATCTCACATGAAGTCAGTGTGATAAAGTAGTACACAAAACCCACCTAAGTTGGATGAATTTTCAAAACTTTACACAGTAATTGAAATAGGGTAAAAATCATTGTTTCGGTCATCCACCTTTATGGAAGTAGGTCAGAATCGTTCAAATCACATCATAAACCATTGGAAAAACATAATTTCAACCTAACCAAACTTGAACCTCTCTCAGATGGTGGTAACTTAAAATCCTAAAATTCATTGGATGACCGAAACCATAATAATACCGAAAGAACTCCAATACTACAGGTATAAATTTCCACCAAAATTGCAATGGTATAAATTACTCTATTTTTTGCTTTTTCACCCAATAAAAAATTAAATAAAGTTTCCCATCCATGTCTTCTACTGCATCTTAACTGTAATCTTCAATACATAAATTGTCAAGAACAGTTACTAGTTTACGTGCAAAACTCAGTGTAAGGATTCCATCATTTTAATGATTACCCACAAACTAAATAAAGTGGTAACCCTGTCCTCAACTATTATCAGCATAACTTATACACTTTGGTATTACTGTATTATCGTTTCGGTCATCCAGCGAATTTTAAGATGAGTTGGGTTAGGTTAAGTTAGGTTAGGTTAGGATGAAATTGTGTTTTTCCGATTGTTTTTGGTGGGTTTTGAACGATTCTGACCTTCACTGAATCGGGTGGGCATTAGCCCACCCAGGCACAGGTCATCTTTAATGACACACATCTAGGCCTGGGGGGCGAAAATATAATAAAACAATAACAATAATAATAATAATAATAATAATAATAATAATAATAATAATAATAATAATAATAATAATAATAATAATAATTAAAAATATATAAAAATAATAAAAAAAAAGAAAATATTAATAATACTGTATACTAATTTTTTTTTAATTATAAAAAATATTGATTACCTGTATAAAGCCATAAATTAATATTTTTTGTTTTTTTGTTTTTATCGAGTGAGAAATGATAAATGTATGTTGTGTTGTCAAAGTAAGAGAAACAATTGAGAACCTGCAATTGTGTAAATGAGGTAGAAAGTCAGATCAGCAACCTTGGACTTGGTCACAATTTTTTGGATGCCACATGGCAGCAGGGTCTACCATTAGACAACAAATTATGCTTCCAATATCTTCCCAGGCGGTAGTACCTCCCTGTTTGTTAGCTGCCTACTACCTACTTACATAATTTCAACTTCCAAATAGGTGGATGACCAGAACGATAATTTTACCATTACCTTTTCAGTTTACATTAATGGACAAACTCTTACAGGCTAGAGTAAAAATTATCCCAAAATGAAGTTCCTTCAGCGGAGAATCACCAAACCAAAATCACAGTACAGTATTAACCCAATTGTAAATTATCAAGATTCAACATTAATTTGTGCCTTATTGGCATCACCCTCAGGCCACCTAAGATGTGAAATGGATAGAAGCCTTTTGAAGCTTCAGAAGGCAATGTATTGTAGTGAATGGTCATAAGTCTGAATGGCAAGAGGTAATAAGTGGAATTCCTCAGGGGTCTGTGCTGGGACCATTATTGTTTAATATCTTCATAAACGACCTGCCATTAGTTATCAGAAATGGGAGTGAAGTATAGTTGCATGTGGATCATACCAAGGTTTATAGACAAATTACAAATCAAGAAGACATGGACAAGCTTCAAGAGGACATAGACGGTATGAAGAGGTGGGCAGAAAAGTGGCACTTGGATTTCATCCGATGAAATGCAGGTACAGTACATGAGAGTTGAAACGTCCAATGAAAATAGTCATGGATACAGTATGTATGTACGAGGAAATGACGGAAGTGTATTCCGAGAAGGACATAGGGATAGTAATTGATAATAAGCTGAATTTCTCAAGCCATCTAGCAGAGAAAATGAACAAAGTGCAAAGGATAGTTGGCCTCATAAGACGTACATTTGCATCCCTAGATGAGGAAATTTTCAAATCATTATATTTGACACTCGTTAAACCCCACCTGGAATATGCTAATCAAGTCTGGTATCCATATTTAATTAAGGACATAGAAGCAATAGGAATCGTGCAGTGAAGAGCAAGTAACTGGTACCAACGTTAAAGAACCTGACCGATGAAGAAAGATTAAGGAAACTGAGATTACCCACACTAGCCTACAGAAGAGCAAGAGAAGATATGATAGAACATATAAGACCCTGTGTGGTGTGTACGACCCAGAAGTATGTCAGGATATTTTTAAGTTACGAGAGGACCAAGACAACTATAGGACATCATAAGAAAATATTTAAAGGTATTTCAAGACTAAACAAGAGAATGAACTCGTTTTGTAGTAAAGTAATAAATAATTGGAATGTGTTACCTCAGTATGTAATTGGATCTAAGTCAGTCTTAACTTTAGAAAGAAATTAGGACAAGGCTTGGAGAAATCAGGATTTGCTCTATGATTACAATGCTAAAATTCCGTTCAGTAAAATTATCTTGACTGCCACCACCACTTATTCAGCTGAATGTTTAGAGCTGGATGCACAGGCGTAACAGTCTCATTCCAGAACGTCATCTGTGATTATCTGTCTGAGTCTTGCTGTTACACGTGTATATATAGAATATCCCAATACCCACGTTGATGTCTCACCTGTCAGTATTTTATATCACTAGGATGAGGTTATATAAGTCTCCCTCATTCAATTTTGGTGTCTCTTGCTTAACTACTATATTCAATTATATGTTAGTTATGTCTAAGTTTATGTCTTGGTGTACTACTGCCAAGTGGGCGGTTTGACAGACCTTCCTCACCCACCCTAGTTCTCCGTTAGCAGTGGCCCGCTTACCCCGTTAATGTCACTATCAGTCGCTTTTAGACTTACTGTTTAGCCTCGATGGGGTATAATAAATGGGGTGTTAAGGTTCACCAGTCAGCTATTTTCTTAAACTCCAAAATAACACTGTAGGTAGTTAAGTCCAAACTCTAATTGTCGAGACCATAAGTGCCTTAATGTTGTCATTCTGGAGGCGGCTCAACGGTAATGGTTGGGAGAAGAGCATCGTAAGCCCGATCCTTTTACGCGATGGTACCTGTCCTATATTCTCTCTCTCTATACTACACATAATATACATTGAATTCTTATATTTCTTGGCTTTAATTTTTAAAGAGGATATTGTATAAAATAGTTTATTATTGGAAAATTGTGTCTACATTTATATTGATAGTACTGAATACCTTAGAATACGATTTGGTACCAAGCCAATTAAAATCTGTGTCAGCTATGATGATTTTGTTTACAAGAGTGTGCTTTTTGAAATTTTAATCCAGGCGATGAATTAAAAAAACACACACACATATATATATATATATATATATATATATATATATATATATATATATATATATATATATATATATATATTTATATATACTTGTACTTCTACTTCTACTGTATACTTCTAGAATAAAATATTTAATTGGACCCGATAGCGTGTATTTGTTAGGACTTCGATATTTATGAAACTTAATGTATTGATATTAAACAAATATTCTTGCACCGATCATACTAGTCCCATGACTTCCCATGAATGGTGTAGTCACCTTTCTCTTTATGCCGGGTACGTGTCTCCTTGCACTGAATGAATAACAATGACCACAGGTTTGTTGTTCATAACAGGCAAGTGTCAAATTTAATGTTCACCAAAATCAAGATATTTTAAACAACTTTAAAAGAGATGGAAGTTATATGATTTTACACAACGTTTGTGAGTTGCACTTGTAGTAGTTTCCAATTGACAGCTGTAATTACCACACTTAGATAAAAGACAGAAAGGCTATTGAAAAATGTTTAGAGGCGTGCCATGATTGGCCGCTCACCTTCTGGTGAGTTTTGACGCCCCTTGAGCGTAATGAATTAAAAAAAAATATCACTGTTGTGCTTCACACTATTAGGGTTACGTACTGCCTGATGAACCAGTGGATATCTCCTTGTTGATATGCAGAAGTATTCATGGTGACTGATTAAAACAGTATGGCCATTCGCCTCACAGTGGAGAGAGTAGTATGGATTAGCGAAACATCTGTCCAGGTGGACATTCGCGGCTGGACGAAGAGCCATTCCGTTTAATTTATAATAAGTTGCGTGTAGTAGTATTATCTCAATATAATAGATATCCATTCGAATTTTCAAGCTAAGTTTCGTTTTCTTTCACCGCCTTCACAGAAAACAGAAATCTGAGACACAGACTTAACATCGAGTCTTATGACTGGCTGTTGACCGGGTAGTCCATCTGCACCCCTGATGACGTCAGGCTCGGCTGATTGACTGACGCATATAATTTTCCCCCACCTGATTATTATCTGTTTCATCCCATAAACAGTTCCTTTGATAATGAGATACTTTTTAAGAATTCCTCCATTAACTTGGTGAAATTGGCACGAAGACTTTTTATTATACCCGCCAACTAGTGGTTCAAACACCTATTACATACATACACACTCAGGTGTATGTATTTTTGCATATTTTAGGCCTAAAATGAATAGATGTGCAAATATTCAATCAGTTCGGAGCTATTCATTCAAATTAAAATGCAAAAAGGAATTCAAACTTGTAAAATGTAAATGAATCAGTGACAATTTCATTTAAGGTTTCTCTCTCCCTCTCTCACTAAATCATCTTTGCAAATGAAAATGGGAAAGAATATTGACAGAGAATACGGAAGAATGGTTATCGATGTCACCTTCACCGTTCAGAAATATTTCCCCTCCCCTGGGGGAACTAAACACTACTGTAATTAACTTGAAGGAGGTTGAGACTTTATAGCTACGTCTTGCAATTATTCCCGTTGCAATTTATATTACCTACCTGGAGGAGGAGAATGACGGCGGTCTCTGTTAATTTCATTGTTCGTGTAAGCGTCGCGTCGTCTTCTGCTGTTCTTCCCCTAAGTCGCTTTCCTGCATTGGTGTTCAATAGAGGGCCATAAGAAGCGGCGATGTGGGATTCGCACACGTTTGCCTGACTCTGAGCGAATTTGCACAAGTTTGTGAACAGTGTGGGAGAACGATAACGTGTGGTCAGGGACAGACTTTATGGAAAAAAATTCACTCTATGGGTGCGTGAACTGGAGAGGTGAGTCGGCTGATGCAATTATCTCCTTTAGTTTTCAGCGCTGTCTTCTGATTGTATTAATTATTTATCGCATTCGGGTAGAAATAGGGGAGGATCATATGAAGATTAACCCCAGGTTATTTCACCTCATAATCAAACACTCTGACACTACCTGACAACCCTCCAGGTAGTGTTAGGGTTACATTAGGTTTGGTTGGGTTAGCATTTGGGAAGATTAGGGAAGGTTAGGTTAGATTATATTAGGCTGGAATAAGGTAGGTTGCCGGCAGTTTACTGACTAGCGGTGAAGGTAGTGTTGTATACTGTAGATGGAGTTAAACAGTTCAATTTTCAATTTCAATTATTTATTCCTTGATAGAGGAAGCGGGATCCTAGTGCTGTCACTAGGTACCCCTGTACAATGACACCAGAAGCATCTGGCAAGTGTCACAAGTATATACAGTATAAATATCATAAAGGGCTTACTGAAGCCTAAGGAAGGAAGGATATTCCTTTAACACATAATCAATATCATTTACAAAATATCTGGCCAGTATGGGGGGATCATCGTGTCTCCGTCAGGGGTCGTGGAGTGGTGGTCCAGCAGGCGTCACGGAAGCGTTGTGTGTGGGGACATCTTAGGAGGTAGTGGATAAGGGTGCTGCTGTCGGGTCTTTGCATAACGCACAAGAGGTTAAACAGTTTACGATCGAAAGTTCAAAAGCTTCGTGACAGAATTTTTCGTTAAGATTCAGCACTGTGTTAGATGATGTCGAAAATTATACTGATGATAGTGATGATGATAATAATTAATGTTGAGGTGCTAACGCTTCTTGGTGGTGTTCATGTTAATGATTAATCGATGATGTTCTTGAAGAAGTCAATTGACATAACATTGTATCTATAGTCCATAGTTTGTAAAAAAACCCATTTTTCTATATTTCAGTTTCAATATGAAATAAATTATGATTAATGTTTCCCTTCTTGTCTCCAGTCATCACTATACATTATTTTATCTTCATGAAATATGTGAACCTTCAGCAATTGTTTAATGTATACAATGTTTTTCTTACTTCCTTTTCACAACATGGATATAACTAATCATCATATTAGTGTAAGTTGCTTATATAGTAAAAAAAAAGTCAGAACTGTGCACATCAATGATGTTAAATTGCTATAAATGGTGACGAAAAAAAAATACTGTTTTAAAATATTATAGTACAGTACCTGAAGGTGCATCTTTTTGTGGCTTATGTTGTGTTAAAAGGACACTGACTTCTATTTTAGTGTGTCTGTTGCTTAAAAAATTAAACGAAGACTTTTCCTTACAGAATATATTATTTCTGAAATCGGTGGCAACCATTATGTAAATAGGCCAAATTACACAGTTCCCCAACGTTGATTTGGGTAAAATTTTATGGATGATAATAGAACATTCATGGAACTGATTTTAACTTAAAATTTGCTTATTATACTAAATGTTCAGGTCCCCGTAGATTTCTACTGAACTACTTGGCTACACTACGACAAAACTTAATAAATATTTGCCTTTCACCTTACACAAGATGCAAGGGGGTGCCTAATAAACTAGCCCCTTCGCGGGGCAAATTTAAAATTTGAAGAAAAACAACGGAACATTCTTATTTACATACAAAATTAACAATAAAATAATATTCATTCCGTTATTAACACTGCATGAAATAAATGTAAATTAATTAGTTACTTAGAAAGTTATACAGTATATAAATAATTCAGAAAGCAATACTATGGCAAACTTATATAAATAAATAAAACGTCGAATGCACCCAACTTAGCAGTCAGCTGGTTCAGGGAAGTTGCCAGTTTGCCAGTTTCACAGCACCAGTTTCGCTTAGTATATAATCTGAGTGTAAAGGATAACCAACTCTCATCGATTTCTGAGAAAATATATTGATCAAGAGCCTCGCAGAAATATATCCACGTCATCCCAGCGATAAATCTTCATCTTGCAGGAGAAACAAGAAGTTGGACTAGTCAATAGTATATATGAAAGTAATTCACCATTGTATAACACGTGTATTCCAGGTTTAGGAGATTGGTGCATTCCTTTCGTACCTGTCGAGGGTAGGTGGACTGTATCTGGTGAATATATATATAAAGCGAAAAGTTTCATGGAAAACCTAACTTAACCTTACCTTCCTTAAACCTTATCTTACCTAACAACGTTTTAAATGAACACGAATACCATAATTTTTATGAATTAATGTCCATTAATTAGTATCCGAAAAACAGAAAAGAAAACCCTTGTTGGTATAAACGTCAGTTGCTTTTTAAAGGTACATCGGGAATTGTTCCTATTTAGCCAACCTGCTATACAACCCCACGCTGCCTCTCTATATGTACCGTATGTAACTTATGATAAGTTAGTGTACATAATGCTTTATACTGAATATATTTGTCTAACACCGTGACTAATCGTAAGGGCAAAACTCGTCACGGTGTCTTGCGATAGCCAAGAAATTGCACCTTTTACGCTTTCTCTCGTTCGAGGTCATGTTATGTTATGTCAGGCTAGGTTAGGTTAGGTTTCTTGACAATTATTCAATTCTCGACCATCGCGAGAGACAACGTGACGAGATTTATCAACACCATTAACCTCGCCCTTTGTTTAATGCTTTACTGTTGGCTGATCCATGTGGGGTGTACTGTAGATGACACCTGGCAGTACCGTAAACAAGAGGTAGGGGATGATTGCTTCAGGTAAACAGTCTACAGGTAATCTAAATAAGTTTGTTAGTTTATCTATATAATGGAAATACATACAGTACAGAGTGACCAGCCATCAATTTAAACGCTACCTATTATTACAGGTGAATTTTCAAGCACTGTCAGGAAAATGATTCAAACCTTCGCTGACTCTCTGTAATAAATCCTGGTGTTATTGTATGTGTCATCCTTATCGTATACGTCTTAGTCATCTCTCTATCGTACTGAGATAAAGAGAGAATAATGTATGTTAAATATACCATAAAGTATACATTAACAGAAGCTCACACACACAATTACAAAACAGAGAGAGAGAGAGAGAGAGAGAGAGAGAGAGAGAGAATCATCAGTACTCTTGACTCCTCAGTACTCCACCACGAGTACTTCCAGATACCACGTCTCCCCCCACCTGTGTTTCGTCACCTCCACACCCTCCTCCCACTCCTTGCCCCACCACGAAACATTCTGACTGTTGAATAATGATGATGTTTTATATTGAATTTACTTGTATGAAGGTAGATAATAATGTTGAATGTTAAGTATGTGCATTTGTATACATTCAAAGATACAAATATGCACGATCATTCACATATGTATGAAATCCAGTTGTATTTAATCTCAATGTAGCTCTATTTATAGTATAGCGTCATAATATAGCCAGTAATATAAACATCACACCAAGAGTAATTTCATCTATTGCTTACCCCTTTAATGACAGAGTGTAGTAATGGTTAGTTTGTGAACATCAAATATATTATGTAAAACAAAAGTGTATCACATAAAGATTAACCCCCAGCTTCTTTCATCTTAGGGTTAACCCCCTAACACTACATAAGAACATAAGAATGGAGGAAACTGCAGCGGGCCTATTGGCCCATACAGGGCAGTCCCATTTACACTCAACCCCTATCGCTCTTTTTTTTCATCATATTCGCCACTTATCAGCTTAGTAGCCGTTTTGGCGGTCTATCAGTATGAGTACAGGAGGAAACCGGGGACCTGGAAACCTGTGGTGATTTGCAGGGTCACACTGGGTAACACCCTTCTCACGTTATCCAGTGTGACCGTCCAACCTATGTTTGAAGCTATCCAGGATATTCGAGTTAATGATGATGTTTGGTAACTTATTCCACTCATCCACTACTCTATTTCCAAACCAATGTTTACCTAGCTCATGTCTAAATCAAAATTTGTCTAATTTAAAACCATTGCGACGAGTTCGGTCTTGGTTGAATAGTTTGAGTACCTAACCTAATCTAGCCTGACATACCTAACCTAACATAGCTTAATCTAACCTAACAGAACTATCATAACCTAACTCCTCCATTAAGGTAATCATGTGTTGACATAAGCTAATCTTCATGTGATGCAGAAGGACTTTATCTATTTTTCAAACTCCCAGCATAAGTAACATTGAAGTGAGTCTTCCCCCAGCCCTCTACTGACGAAAATGGTTCTCCTTCATAGATATGATAACAGCGAGTGGCAGATAATGACACCTGACCATCCTAGCAGCTGTGAGGAAATCATAGCACACAGCGGAATTGTTCGGCGCTGTGGGAGTGAGGACTTTTACCAGATAAGATAGAGGGGGGATATATATATATATATATATATATATATATATATATATATATATATATATATATATATATATATATATATATATATATATATATATATATTACTATTGTTATCGCTAAACTATTACGTCATATAACTGTTGCAGATGGCAAGATGAGGAGAGGAGTCTCCCAGCAGTGAGCAAGGAGTCTAGAGTGTGTCGTCTGCACTTCCACCATGAGTCGCCTGGGCTGGCAGCGTGTGGTGGGCGTGGCGCGTCTGTATAATGAGGTGTGTTACGCTGTGTCACGCTCTCGTTATGTGTCACGTCAGCTGCTGAGGTCTGGCACTGCACACACCCACTGAGATAATTAATGAACCAATAACCTTATATATATATACATATATATATATATATATAGATATATATATATATATATATATATATATATATATATATATATATATATATATATCATGTAGTTCCACAATAGAAACGTGGTAAGATAAATCTTGATAAAATCACACAGGGAAAAGGAAAACACTGGAGCACCTTAGCTTTAGTCTTTATTCAAGACTTCTTCAGAGGCAACTGAATTACAAGGGCTGAAAGAAGCTTATGTACACAGGGTGACCTTACAAAACATGAGGCCAGGTCAAAAACATGACATCCACTAATCCACACACCAACACCATATACACGCACACACACACACAAATGCCTACAAATACAATGACTTACTCAAATTTTGACCCAAAGCTAGAGCCTTGCGGCGTTAGGGGCTTATCTCACATATGGTTTGCCCTGCGTGGCAGTGAGAAGTGATACCACCCTCAGTGTCAAGACCTGACTGAATTACTCAGAATAGGCAAACCGTACTCCAAGCTTTGTCAATAAATTTGTTAAACTAAAAAATGGTTTGCTTCGTATCTGTCTAACAGGAAGCAATGTCTGCTATAAAGATCCTCAATCTGAATCTTTTAACGAATTTGCATGGCATTTAACAAGGCTCTATCCTTGGAGCAGTACTGTTCCTACTGTATATAAATGATGTCCACATAATCCTGACTCACTGCTTTATTGTCACTTTAACATAATCCACGCTGGCTGTATTAAGCTCTATCTAATATACTATAGGACTAGGCGTGTGTCTGTCTGTCTGTCTGTTTGTGTGTGTGTGTGTCTGTTCTGGGCAGCCGAAACGGCACAATCGTTTTTCATCAAACTTGGTGGAAAAATCGCAAAATATTCGTAGAGTGGAACAAACCTGGTCCCATATCGATGGTTTCTTTAGGAAGCTACTAATTAACCATTTTATTTACGCTGGAAAACGATGCAAGTCTACGGACTTGGACTTGGCGCACCCTCATTCGCTGTACGCTGTCAGCCCACGATTGCAGTTATCATCGTAAGGCTCCCTCCTCCTCCCCCCACGTTTTTTCTTAGCCTACTTTTTTTTAATGCTGTTTGGATTAGTAAAGGAAGGAAGATGAGTAAATAGAAGAATAAAGACAGGGAAACAGAAAATAGTTAGAGATAACAGGTGGGGGGGAGCTGAGTTTCATCATGCGTCTGGATGCGCAGTTATGCGTCTGGATGCGCAGTTTCAACGTTACCAGACCATTTTCGGACCTTACAGCTACAGTGTGTACAGTATACTTATTCCTGTGACAGTACAATACAGTACAATACCATACAATACCATACCATACAATACACAACGAATTATAAATATTTGTAAGAATAAAACATAATTATATAGACATGTAAGACTCACAACTTGATATCCGTAAGACAGCTATTGGAAATGTGATTAAATGTTTTGTTATTAATCCAGTGTGAAATGTATGGGTATTGGTGGTACAATCCTAATGGTCTCTAATCCTGTGATTAGGTGAGGTTAATCTGGGTTTATTGAGATTAAAGATTAGGTGTGGGGTTTATTCTACCTGTGTTAGTCTCAGGTACAACCCTTATTGTAACAATCACGACCATGATTATAACAACCAGGACCATGATTATAACAACCAGGACCATGATTATAACAACCACGACCATGATTATAACAACCACGACCATCTGGAAAACGATGTCGCTGTACACTGTCAGCCTGACGGCGGTTGCACGCTAGCCAAGCACGGGCTTTCGAACTTTCACGCCTCGGTAAACTGTACCACCGGACTCGCCACCGGGCACGAAGGGCCCATGATCACTTGTTCACACTATGGGACGGTCACGGTCCAATCACGCTCCATTCACGGTCCAGTAAAATACTATTACATGCATGCTAATGGGAGCGTCCACATTTGCAGTCACAGACAAGTCAAGGTTCGCTCACGCTCGAGTGACGCTCCGTTGAAAGATATTTTGACGGGAGCGGACTGAACCGTGAGCGTCCCTTCCCTTGCTTGCGGGCCGTGCCGGACCGCCAGTGTGGATTGAACACGTGCTCGCTCCAGTCGTGCTTCAACCGTCACCGAGTTTGGGAAAGGTAGGTTTATTTAAAGAAAACAAAAATGACTTGCATTTATTACATATTAAACAAAATATAGCCTTTACAAATTAGTATTACAAAAACGATTTCATCTCTTCTTTTCAGATGAACTGTTCATTGAATAAGTGAAAACCAAGGCGGAGTTGTATGACTTGAGTACTCCACGATATAGTGTTAACGTGGCAAAACGAAAAAGCTGGGAGGAAATAGGCAGTCAGTTGGATAAAGAATGTTAGTTTTTTTTAATAAACATCTTCCCACAACAATGGTCTGGCTACAACTGAGGGACACGAGATGGCCCGTGACCGGAGCGAGACCGTCCCTTGACGGGACCATGTATGGGAATACTCTAGGACTTGGGCCGATTGCAAGAACAGTTATGGGGTGTACGACGCCATTTACGATGACCTTCTTGCCCTAATCTTGTTTCAGGAATACCACCTTTTCGAAGCTCTGGAGAGATCTCGAAGTTTCGATATTTTGAGTACGGTACTAGCTAATAATTCCCACCAGGAAACTTACTTCGAAACTCCTCCAAAGTTTCGAAAAGTGCAGAATTCCATATGTTAAAGGCGATATTGCTGTAAAATGACCGGAGCGAGACCGTCTCTTGAGTGGAGCCTTATTTCCACCCACTTACCACATTTTTATATATCGATAAATCTATTCTAGAAAAAAATATGTATAAATAAATAAAAAAATAATAACCCAAATAAAAATATTTTTTTATACACGTGGTAACACTGTAATAAGTATTTACAATCACCATGTAACATGTTGTAATAATACTAAGAGTTGTATAATAATTTCTTGAGATGAATGTACTACAGTATGTGTCACGTGCCACTAACCTAACCTAACTTAGCTCACCCACGTTGTTATTGTTCAAGTTGTATCCGTAATTTTCTGGCTAAATAACTGTCAATATGATCAGGTAAGACCCAGGACTTGTGCAGTTCAGCGCCACTTCACCCGCGCTGCCTTATTGGCCTCGCTGACCCACCCGCAGGCCGCCCACGCCACCTCCACGCCCACAAGATCCTTCCACACCACGTCCACATTTTTTCTAAACACCTCGGGTAAGTAGAGGGAACTGGTCATGTAAATATTTAATTTCACAATTTCATTAGAGAATTACCCATTTATAATTTTTTAAAAGTAATTCTTTACATAATTATCTTCTGCACCTGAACTACAGAAAAGGTTTGAACTCGCCGACGTCTGCAATAGTGTATGAAAAAAGTAACTAACGATTTTAATTAAATTTCTACGTCTGACTACTTAATTTACTGCTTATAATTGTTGGTCCACTGCCATGTAAAACTAAATCAAAATTATAACAACAATATATTAAAATAACAGAATGCAAAATTACTGACTTAGCATTTTGTGGAAAGACTGAGTTGAACACAGGACAACAATAACCCAGGGTGGTGAATATTAACAAAGGACGATGCATTTATAGGTGTGAACTATTTTAATTCCTTTTATATACAACAGTTGCCTCATCTTAGGTCAATAAACTGCCTCTAACAATATTATTACAGTGTTGGATCAATTGCCTTTACATCCCACTACGGAAAGAAAGGAATCACTCCAGATAGTCTTGAACTCCATACTGTGACAGACGGCCTCTAATCCCTCTCTCTACCCAACCTCATCTTTTCACTCTCTCTCTCTCTCTACCCAACCTCATCTTTTCACTCTCTCTCTCTACCCAACCTCATCTTTTCACTCTCTCTCTCTACCCAACCTCATCTTTTCACTCTCTCTCTCTACCCAACCTCATCTTTTCACTCTCTCTCTCTCTCTCTACCCAA
Organism: Homarus gammarus; assembly: GCA_958450375.1. Taxonomy (NCBI): domain Eukaryota; kingdom Metazoa; phylum Arthropoda; class Malacostraca; order Decapoda; family Nephropidae; genus Homarus; species Homarus gammarus. The sequence continues at coordinate 152,614 of CAUDMG010003475.1, forward strand.
CCTCATCTTTTCACTCTCTCTCTCTCTCTCTCTCTCTCTCTCTCTCTCTCTCTCTCTCTACCCAACCTCATCTTTTCACTCTCTCTCTACCCAACCTCATCTTTTCTCTCTCTCTCTCTCTCTCTCTCTCTCTCTCTCTCTCTCTCTCTCTCTCTCTCTACCCAACCTCATCTTTTCACTCTCTCTCTACCCAACCTCATCTTTTTTCTCTCTCTCTCTCTCTCTCTCTCTCTCTCTCTCTCTCTCTCTCTCTCTCTCTCTCTCTCTCTCTACCCAACCTCATCTTTTCACTCTCTTTACCCAACCTCATCTTCACTCTCTGTACCCAACCTCATCTTCACTCTCTGTACTCAACCTCATCTTCACTCTCTCTCTCTCTCTCTCTCTCTCTCTCTCTCTCTCTCTCTCTCTCTCTCTCTCTCTCTCTCTCTCTCTCTCTCTCTCTCTCTCTCTCTCTCTCTCTCTCTCTCTCTCTCTACCCAACCTCATCTTCACTCTCTGTACCCAACCTCATCTTCACTCTCTGTACCCAACCTCATCTTTTCATTCTCTCTACCCAACCTCATCTTCTCACTCTCTTTACCCAACCTCATCTTCTCACTCTCTCTCTTATCTCCACAGAAGGAGTAGTGAGGAAAGTCGAGAAAGGAGACACGTCCTTACTGGTGGAATTTAGTGACGGTACCAGAGAGGAGTTCCCTTATTGCTGGCTGCGAGATAACTGTCAGTGTCCCAGGTGCTACGACGAGACCTCTTTCACCCGGAGACTCACACTCGACGACTGGGACCACACCGACCATCCCAGCCAGGCCCAGGTTAGCTACACCGGTGCTTGGCGTACTGTAGGTGTAGTGTTGATAGTGTAGGTGTGGTGTTGATAGTGTAGGTGTGATGTTGATAGTGTAGGTATGGTGTAAGAGTGTAGGTGTGGTGTGGCTGTGTAGGTGTAATGTAGCAGTGTAGGTGTGGTGTGATAATGTAGGTGTGATGTTGATAGTGTAGGTATGGTGTAAGAGTGTAGGTGTGGTGTGGCTGTGTAGGTGTAATGTAGCAGTGTAGGTGTGGTGTGATAATGTAGGTGTGATGTTGATAGTGTAGGTATGGTGTAAGAGTGTAGGTGTGGTGTGGCAGTGTAGGTGTGGTGTGATAGTGTAGGTGTGGTGTGATAGTGTAGGTATGGTAAGAGTGTAGGTATGGTGTGGCAGTGTAGGTGTGGTGTGATAGTGTAGGTATGGTGTAAGAGTGTAGGTATGGTGTGGCAGTGTAGGTATGGTGTAAGCGTGTATAGGTGTGGTGTGGCAGTGTACAGTAGGTATGGTGTGATAGTGTAGGTGTGGTGTGATAGTGTAGGTATGGTGTAAGAGTGTAGTTGTTAGGGCAGGAGTTGACCAGATACTGTATACGAACGTCAACAGATCCATCTCACATAGGACTAATGGCGTGTAATTACTGGATGTGATTATTATTGTTTTAAGAAATTTCCCCGAATGATTAACGCTCCAATAAAGTGTAAATAGGGAAAGATGGCACTAAAATATACACTTCCTACATACCTGTACGGTGGTATACTTTATGACATTTAACACCACAAAATACCCTTTTAGTTACTATAATTTAACTTCTTTTATCAAGTACAAACCCGTTCTGTGTTGTTGTCCTGATACTCCAGTGAGTCATCGTGGTAATGGTCTCCACCACTGGCAGGTGAGCGAGGGTGGGATGATACTGCAGTGGTCCAGTGGTCACCACAGCCATTACAAGGCACAGTGGCTGCAGAAGCGAGCCTTCAACCTGACACCAAGGGCAGTCAAGAGGGCCAAACTGGCACTTAAAAAGGTCAGTATCACAATGCCAAGATTCTAAAATCATAGACAGTTTTTCAGTATTTGTATAAACATAGAGCGATAATTTTCAACGCTGGCTTATCTTGTGGACTGATAAGCTTAACTCAAGTGTTTCCAAACATTTGCTGTTAGAGCTGAAATTTGTGTCTTTACAGGTTGCTAATACCACTTATGTAATCCATTTTATTTTATAAATCAATGTTCTTTAAGTTTTTATAAGCATGACAATAAAATCCATTTATTTGCGTCTGACACTGTGTTTTACTGAGTGCCCTGTCTCAACTTGACCCCGCTGACAGGATCTCTGGGGTCCTGACTTCAAGCTGACAACCTTCTCCTACGAGGAGTTGGTTGGGGATGAGAAGGTGCTGCTACAGTGGCTGGTGACCATGGAGAAGGTGGGCGTCACTATAATCGCTAACACACCCAGGGAGCCCAGAGCGTGTTTTAACATCATCAATAAGGTTGGCTTCGTCAAGCCCACACACTACGGGTGAGTTCAGGGGAGCGGAGGGAAGGTAAGAGATGACGGAGATAAAGTGAGGAGAAAGGAAGAGGATGGAAAAATAATAAATGAGAATTACAAGACGCTGAGAAATGGTTCACATAAAACCTAAGTAACTTAAAGTAGGGTCTTGTGTGTGATGACATACTATACCACCTCAACCATAACCTCACGCTGTGTGTTCCAGGGTGCACTACCCCATACGTAACAAACTGGGCGCCAATAGCCTCGCCTACACCGACTCCAAACTTGGTATGCACAACGACCTGCCCTACTATGAATACGTCCCTGGGGTAAGTGTAAGGCCCTGGAGTATGTGTAAGACCCTCATACTTAAGCTGATGGAGTATGAGTGTGATTATTTAGATACCATTTTGTGTAAGACGCCTGGGACAAGTGTGCAGTATGACTATAACGTTGAAGATTAGCACCTGGCTCGGGCAGAGGTAACTGTTGATAAATTTTACCCATCAGGAGTGTAGCATATACATAATTTAAGAGGTTCCTGTAGGCACTGGTGTGGGGGACGTGTCTTAGGTAAGTCTGATGTTCTCCAGGTCTGATTACACTTGGTCCTCTTCCACCAGGATAAATGAAGAGTTTATGGCAATACAATATATAAACAAGGAAGAGCAGTGTATGTAAATTACCTTCAGATCTCGGTTAGTATGATCTCACTTTAGGTTAATCTTGTAACTCTGACGTGTTTCTGGAAGTTGTTTTAATTCTCGATTCTCTCTTGATTAACGTGTGTTTCTCTCCCTCGCACCCCGGCGGCCACAGATCATCTTCCTGCACTGCATCACTCAGTTCACGGGTGAGGGCGGGGAGAACGACCTTACAGACGGGTTCCACGTGGCAGAGTACATGCGTCGTCACCACCCTCAGGAGTACGAGCTGCTCACCGACACCCCTGTCTACTTTTGGAACAAGGGCTCGGCGCTGGTGGAACAGGAGACCACAGAGTTCTACAAGCTTCTCAACATACCCATGATAGTGTAAGATGCTCTCCACACCTCAGGCTTCTACAGTTATCCTCTACACTGGGTTTGTTGCGGGTTGTATCCATGGGGTGTATCCTTCTGTTCATATGTGTTTGAATAGATTTACAAATACACCCTTGGTTGTGTGAGTTAGTCTTGGTCTTCCTGCTGTCGTAGATGTATGCATAACGACATGCCGTAACAGGTGTCCCGAGTAGATAACAAAACCTCATAGCAATTGTAATACTGTATGTTGTACTTATAATATTTATTATAACACGTAGCTATCATTAGGGTTGTCACACATGCCAGCTGATTGTGTATCCCGCAGGGTGAACAGGAAGGGGGAGGTGATGCGTGTGAACAACTCCCAGCTGAGGGACTCATACCTGGACCTGCCCCCCCACCAGGTGGCGCCCTGGTATTCTGCCCTCAGACTCTACAACCGCGTCATCGAGGAACAAGCTATCAGGAACAAACTCAATGATGGTGGGTGTTCCTGACTCTACTCTGAGTGTTTTCGTGCCTCATATTAAAACTATTCTCGATTAACCACTTGAAGGACAGTGCGGAGCTTAAGTATTTTATTCCGGTTAACGCCACCCGATTTTTATTCAGCTGAGAGAAACCCCTGCATCCATGAAACAGGCGCCTTCTGTGGAGGAGAAACTATTTGGGGATATACGAACTGTCACTTTTCGTGATTTTTTTTATAGTACTTTTATATTTTTTTTATTGTTAGGTCCTTGATTTTGTATTATTTCGAGCGCTTAGAGAATTCTTTAGAAGTACTGGTGCTTTTGAAATAAAAAAAATCCAGCTATTATTATTATTACCCAGTTAAACGGGTATTGTTTATCTCACCGCTGTTTCTGTTCGACTTATTATCCATCCCTGTTGACAGCCCAGGGTTTGTTTACTTGATCAGCGGATTGTGTGTTGCAGGTGAGACGATGGTGATGGACAACACGAGGCTCCTGCACGGGCGGACAGCTTACAACGGAGCTGTAGGGGAACGTTATATGGATCAGGTCTACCTCGACTGGGATGAAGCTGTGTCAACACGCAGAGTCCTCCAGGAGAAGTACGATGTCTCCCTCCAGTAATACCTCATATACCAGGAGTGTAGGAGACAGTGGTGTGGGGGAGAGATGGAAACAAGGGAAGAGATATATTATTTTATATTTTTAGTATTACTTACTTAGTTGTCAATGGAGTGAGGAAGATATTATTGTCGGTATTACTGTGGTGGTGAATCAAAGTGATAAGTTCTGTCTTTGGTAATGGACTATATACCGTATACATGAGACACCTACAGTACATGTTGGTGTCATCTTGTTTATGTGAACGTTGAATGTTATTGTTTACATATGAACGTTCGCGCATGGTCAGCTGACTCGCTGGCAGAGAGAAGCAGAAAGAAGCCATAATTACAACATATTTTAATTCATTGCTGTAAAACAATTTCCAAATTAAACAAGGAACTGTGGCGTCATGAGTCGATGTTGGTGGTGACAGATGTTTGTCACGTGGGGAGGATACAGGAACCTTGAGGAAATAATAGGGTGTAATTATCTCAATGTAAATGAACATATCAGATGTATTTACGAATACCAACATCAATAAAAAAGTTTACACTTTAAGCAATTTATTAAATATACGATACTAAATACCTTAAAAATTAAATTTAATTGTTTTATGTGGTTCGATATTTATTTTATATAAATATCCTCATTGTCAATGTCGAGTAAGCAGTAGATCTTAACTTGACCACAGAAATTGGGGCAAGCCGGTCGGGCTGAAACGATACGTTTCGTCTGAGCGACAGGCTAGAAAAATTGACAATTCGGGGAGAAACCCACTGCAACCAGGAAAGTTGACGGAAAAAGTGCTAGTGTGACGCCGCCTTTAAAAAGGTTTATCTTCAGGTGAAATAATCTGGGGTTTCTAATCTTCAGATGAAATAAGCTGGCGTTTCTAATCTTCAGGTGAAATAAGCTGGGGTTTCTAATCTTCAGATGAAATAAGCTGGAGTTTCTAATCTTCAGGTGAAATAAGCTGGAGTTTCTAATCTTCAGATGAAATAAGCTGGAGTTTCTAATCTTCAGGTGAAATAAGCTGGAGTTTCTAATCTTCAGGTGAAATAAGCTGGGGTTTCTAATTTTCAGGTGAAATAAGCTGGAGTTTCTAATCTTCAGGTAAACCAAATAAAGATACCATATTGTAACACGGGTTTTTCTCACCTTAAGAGACTTTATATCAACATCACCACAATGTACTGATAAATTATAATCATCTGTAAATGATAAGACGGTTTTTAATAAATGAGTTCATGAAAGAATATGGAGTTATTATTATTATTTAACACACATTATGCCCTCTAAACACAATGTCACACCTGTGCTCAAAGCCTTCACCTGTCCACTAATTTCCCTCACCTGTCCTCAATTTCACCTGTACACCAATTGTCCTCAACTCCTTCATCTGTACACCAATTGTCATTCGCCTGTCAATTTCACCCCTACACCTATGCGTTAACAACTGCTATCAAGGACTACAACTCACACACACATATGGGGTCACGTGACTTACTTTGCATGTAAACAAAGCAACTAACAGATTTGATATATCGACAGGAAAACTCAACCACGGAAAGACCTTGATGTTTGTATGAGCTCCTGACAACCTCTAGACCCGATAGGAAATTTAGTGACAAAAGAGCATCTAGGGCAATTTATTGGAGCTCCAACCAAGAATAGATAATTAAATTCCCTTTATTTAGCATTTTTGTTTTAATATTTCGTAGATAGACGTAATTTTTCATTTACTCTATACATCATTCGGGATTTTCTCACTGCATCCATGTAAGTCAGTCCCACATGAGTCGGTTCCACAAGAGTCGGTCCTACACGAGTAACTGTACAATAGAACCCACCTGTACAACAGAACCCACCTGTACAACAGAACCCACCTGTACAATAGAACCCACCTGTACAATAGAACCCACCTGTACAATAGAACCCACCTGTACAACAGAACCCACCTGTACAACAGAACCCACCTGTACAATAGAACCCACCTGTACAACAGAACCCACCTGTACAACAGAACCCACCTGTACAACAGAACCCACCAGTACATCAGAACCCACCTGTACAACAGAACCCACCTGTACAACAGAACCCACCTGTACATCAGAACCTACCTGTACAACAGAACCCACCTGTACATCAGCACCCACCTGTACATCAGAACCCACCTGTACAACAGAACCCACCTGTACAGCAGAACCCACCTGTACAACAGAACCCACCTGTGCATCAGAACCCACCTGTACAACAGAACCCACCTGTACAACAGAACCCACCTGTACATCAGAACCCACCTGTACAACAGAACCCACCTGTACAATATTTTTTCGTACCAGCTCTTGATTTGTGGTTAATTCAGTGTTTTAATGAAGGTACCCAACTACGTGTGTGTGTGTGTGTGTGTGTGTGTGTGTGTGTGTGTGTCAATAGAGAACTGCTCCGAGCAGTTCTCTCTAAGTTTGGTGTCCCTCCAAAATTTCTAAAATCCTCAAGAGCTGCCATGATGACATGCAAGTATGTTTACTCGCAAGAGGTACTAAGTCCAAACCCTTTAGTGTTGAGGTCGGTGTGAAACCGGGGGGCGTTCTGGCCCCCGTCATCTTCAATCTCTACCTCACAGCAGTGACCCTGATCAGCCATAACTCCACGAACGACGATGACGGCGTGAAGATCCAATTCCGCTTAGACAGCAACCTGTTCAACCTCCGCCGACTTCAGGCAATAACAAAAACGTCGACCTCCCACATCCTGGGGCTCCAATAAGCTGACTGCGCGCTCGGTGCTCACTACCAGAGGCTCTCCAACAGTCTCTCGATTGTCTCCGCAATATATCAGGCCATCGGACTAGAAATTAACATCCAAAAAACAGAGATAATTGCTCAACACAGAGGCGCAGACCCACCACCTGCATTCCTGGTCAATGGAGAACCTGTCAAACGAGTAGAACATTTTTACCTACCTCGGTAGCGTTTTTTCCCCCAAGCACAACATCGACGAGGAGATCCAGGTTCGGATCCTTCTTGCAGCTGCCTCCTTTGGTCGTCTGCGCGCCGGAGTGTTCGACAATAACAGCCTCAAAGTTACAACCAAACTTTCTATTTACCAAGTTTTCTGTATATTGTTACGATACAAAGCGAGATTTTAACCCGCCCCTCTCATAACAAATTCTTCAACCTGTTTAATAAGGAAAATCACATTAACAATTCAAACTTAATATTTATTTACAAATGTATGACTAAAGCTGATGAAGGAATCTTATACAAAATATATACAACAAAAGAAATTAGAAAACTTAAGTAATAATAAATGAACATTAAATCCAAACCATCACACTAGACCGGCCAGTTATACCCCAGGATGACTGATGGCCAGCGCCATCTTGTGACCAGTCTTACCTACACAAACTGAGTAGTTCATCATAACAATATCCACCATCTTATTTGATCCTGAGGCGTGGATTACGTACCAAAGGCACATCAGATCTCTCGAGGCCTTCCATATCCGTTGTTGGCAGTGCATTCTTGGTCTGACCTGGCAGGACAAAGTTCCTCATACCGACATCCTTCTGCGTGCCAACACCACCAGCAAAGAGGCATTTTTGGCGAAGCGACAGTTGCAATGGACGGGACACGTCATCCTCATGCCAAAATACCGAATCCCCTGTCAGGTCCTCTACGGGCAGCTGCCCTAGGTGCTACGCAATTCTGGAGGACAATTGCATCCAACCGTAGTCTATGGCGCTCCACCTGTACCCAAGGCGTCAAACATCTCGAGAACCAGCGTAGGGAAAGGAACCACAATCGCACTCCCAGAGACCTGCCACCCCGAAGCTGTCCTGCGCAATGTGTGATAGAGTCTGCGGGTCAAAGATTGGACTCCACAGCCACATCTATTGGCACCGCCAACAACATCCCTAGTTCACCACTCATCATCATCATCGATTTCATAATGAAGCAGAGTCGTCGTCGACTACGACGCACAGCCCTGAGAAAAAAAAGTGTGTGTGTGTGTGTGTGTGTGTGTGTGTGTGTGTGTGCTTTTGTTGTGTATGTGTTCCCTGTCGAACTGGCCATAATTTTTGTTTCTTTGTTTTGTTTAGTTTTGTCTCTGTCTGTATATTTGTATTTGTTCCTCGTGTGTAAGTGTGTTTGATTGTACGTGTTTGTCTGTCTTAAGTCTGCATGTATCAAGCACTAAGCGTTTATGTCACTTCACTACACGTTAAAGTAATCTTCACTACTTAATAAAGTTACCTTCACCACACGATAAAGGCAGTTATCTTGACTACTCAATAAAGTAATCTTCACTACTCAATAAAGTTACCTTCACCACACGATAAAGTAATCTTGACTACTCAATAAAGTAATCTTGACTACTCAATAAAGTAATCTTGACTACTCAATAAAGTTACCTTCACCACACGGTAAAGTAATCTTCACTACTCAATAAAGTTACCTTCACCACACGGTAAAGTAATCTTCACTACACAATAAAGTTACCTTCACCACACGGTAAAGTAATCTTCACTACTCAATAAAGTTACCTTCACCACACGGTAAAGTAATCTTCACTACACAATAAAGTTACCTTCACCACACGGTAAAGTAATCTTCACTACTCAATAAAGTTACCTTCACCACACGGTAAAGTAATCTTCACTACTCAATAAAGTTACCTTCACCACACGATAAAGACAGTTATCTTGACTACTTAATAAAGTAATCTTCACTACTCAATAAAGTTACCTTCACCACACGATAAAGACAGTTATCTTGACTACTCAATAAAGTAATCTTCACTACTCAATAAAGTTACCTTCACCACACGATAAAGACAGTTATCTTGACTACTCAATAAAGTAATCTTCACTACACGATAAAGTTACCTTCACCACACGATAAAGACAGTTATCTTCACTACTCAATAAAAGTTACCTTCGCCACACGATAAAGTAATCTTTACTACACAATAAAGTAATCTTCACTACTCAATAAAGTAATCTTCACTACTCAATAAAGTAATCTTCACTACTCAATAAAGTTACCTTCACCACACGATAAAGTAATCTTCACTACTCAATAAAGTAATCTTCACTACTCAATAAAGTAATCTTCACTACTCAATAAAGTAATCTTCACTACTCAATAAAGTAATCTTCACTACACGATAAAGTTACCTTCACCACACGATAAAGACAGTTATCTTCACTACTCAATAAAAGTTACCTTCGCCACACGATAAAGTAATCTTTACTACACAATAAAGTAATCTTCACTACTCAATAAAGTAATCTTCACTACTCAATAAAGTAATCTTCACTACTCAATAAAGTTACCTTCACCACACGATAAAGTAATCTTCACTACTCAATAAAGTAATCTTCACTACTCAATAAAGTAATCTTCACTACTCAATAAAGTAATCTTCACTACTCAATAAAGTAATCTTCACTACTCAATAAAGTAATCTTCACTACTTAATAAAGTAATCTTCACTACTCAATAAAGTAATCTTCACTACTCAATAAAGTAATCTTCACTACTTAATAAAGTAATCTTCACTACACAATAAAGTTACCTTCACCACACGGTAAAGTAATCTTCACTACTCAATAAAGTTACCTTCACCACACGATAAAGACAGTTATCTTGACTACTCAATAAAGTAATCTTCACTACTCAATAAAGTTACCTTCACCACACGATAAAGACAGTTATCTTGACTACTCAATAAAGTAATCTTCACTACTCAATAAAGTTACCTTCACCACACGATAAAGACAGTTATCTTGACTACTCAATAAAGTAATCTTCACTACACGATAAAGTTACCTTCACCACACGATAAAGACAGTTATCTTCACTACTCAATAAAAGTTACCTTCGCCACACGATAAAGTAATCTTTACTACACAATAAAGTAATCTTCACTACTCAATAAAGTAATCTTCACTACTCAATAAAGTAATCTTCACTACTCAATAAAGTTACCTTCACCACACGATAAAGTAATCTTCACTACTCAATAAAGTAATCTTCACTACTCAATAAAGTAATCTTCACTACTCAATAAAGTAATCTTCACTACTCAATAAAGTAATCTTCACTACACGATAAAGTTACCTTCACCACACGATAAAGACAGTTATCTTCACTACTCAATAAAAGTTACCTTCGCCACACGATAAAGTAATCTTTACTACACAATAAAGTAATCTTCACTACTCAATAAAGTAATCTTCACTACTCAATAAAGTAATCTTCACTACTCAATAAAGTTACCTTCACCACACGATAAAGTAATCTTCACTACTCAATAAAGTAATCTTCACTACTCAATAAAGTAATCTTCACTACTCAATAAAGTAATCTTCACTACTCAATAAAGTAATCTTCACTACTCAATAAAGTAATCTTCACTACTTAATAAAGTAATCTTCACTACTCAATAAAGTAATCTTCACTACTCAATAAAGTAATCTTCACTACTTAATAAAGTAATCTTCACTACACAATAAAGTTACCTTCACCACACGGTAAAGTAATCTTCACTACTCAATAAAGTTACCTTCACCACACGATAAAGACAGTTATCTTGACTACTCAATAAAGTAATCTTCACTACTCAATAAAGTTACCTTCACCACACGATAAAGACAGTTATCTTGACTACTCAATAAAGTAATCTTCACTACTCAATAAAGTAATCTTCACTACTCAATAAAGTTACCCTCACCACACGATAAAGACAGTTATCTTGACTACTCAATAAAGTAATCTTCACTACTCAATAAAGTTACCTTCGCCACTATAAAGTAATCTTTACTACTCAGTAAATTTCACTATTCAATCAAGTTATCTTCACCACATATACTATCTTCACTACAAGACAAAGTAATCTTTACTACACAATAAAGTAATCTTTACTACTCAATAAAATAATTTTCACTGCACAATAAAGTGATCTTCACTATTCAATTAAGTTATCTTCACTACACGATAATTATATTTTACCTAACTGGAGTTCTAACCTATCCATATTGTTACTATCTGATACAGTACAGTGATTCAAGTTATCGGATTATCGGGTAAGGGAGTAATATCCTCTGTTACCACGAAAATGTACGGAATAACACAGCAAAAAGTTAGGCAGTGGGTAGTTCGAAACGGAATTAAATAATTTAAATGGGAGGACTTAGATGGTACTTGGCGTTGCGGTCAGTTCAACAAGCTAGGATCTGGAGGTTATGGCGCCTGTACCCTAATAAAGTTTAAACGTAAGACTTTGGTCATGAAATAGTTTAGGAATTCTTATGCGATTTACTTTTAGGAACTGAGAGCGCTATAAGCCAACCAAGAAAAAGGAATTCAGAAGTTGTTTGGCGTTTGTATTGAAAAAAAAATGCTACTCTCATACAATGCTGGGCGGACTCTTAGACAAGCCGTCAGGTAGAAAAAGTTGACGCTGAGAAAATCGACCCATATTATTGGGGAAGTCATGACAAGAACCGATAATATGTTAAAGCGTAACTTCTGCCATAACGACATCAAAACCGACAATATTTGCGTTAAACGAATAAAGACCGAAGAACCAACGGTAACTTTAATAGATTTAGGATTGAGTACACCTGTAGGTGAAAAGGTTTATGCAGGTGCAAGCGGGCTGGGTAACAGCAGCTATCCTTGGTTGGCGCCTGAGTTACTTCACGGACAACCTTGTTCAGAGGCTTCCGAGGTGTACAGTATTGGGTACGTGGCCAAGGCAATTCGCCCCCCGCATACAAAATACCCAAACCCTCTCTTGAATTGGATTGTACGGAGCCAAGATCCTTTCCCATATAAACGACCTTCCTTAAGAATGGGTATTATAGGAGCACAAAGGGTTAAATCATATTTAAGTCAAGACCGACAGCTAAGACCACGGGTCAAGTAAAATGAATCGGAAAAACGGCAGAACTAATCGAAGAGCTCCAGCTCCAAGATTTCTTGAGACAAAAGAAAAACCGTCATATAACCCGAACTGATGAAAAGAGAGGTTGACTGGACTGTCTATGCTCTCCATTGAAAAGGAACTGGCGGAAAGTTTGTGCCATCATGGAGACCTGGCAACCTGAGTTCCCTTAGCCCAGGGATGGCCAACCTCAGGCACATGCGCCAAACGTGGCGCATTGGATGATTATAAGTGGCGCATTGCATCCCTGTGATAATAATAAAGTAAGGCAGTACGCCTACTCATTATTTTTAGCGATTTTATTATTTCGTGCACATCCTTTTTAGGGAATGGTATCTTCTTTCACATTAATTTGTTTTCAGTTAAAAATATGCTTAATGAACCAAACTAGGAAAGATGGACTTTTGTTCTGCAATCGTCCCGTAACTGATCAATACGCGTTTAATACTTGTGTAACCGTGAGGTGCCAGGCGTCTGCCCCAGCAGTGCATCACAGGTTCTTGCCAGTTTATAACTGACGCTCGGTGCGGTACGAAGTTGTGCTTTGTTTGTCCTTTGTGAACATTTGCAGTTTTGTACTTTTCGAAAATTAAGCCTTGTTTTTACATTCCAGTTACCCATCACGGTTCAAAAGAAAAGCAGAAAGTGATAAGCGCAAATTCAATGAACAGTGGGAAAATGAGTTGTTATTTATAGCGGGTCAGTCAGGAAAACTGTTGTGCATTGTTTGTGAAAACACACTTTCACAGAATAGAAGACTTGATCTTAATAGACACTATAAAACACAGCATCAGACTGAAATAGAAGGAAAACTGAAGCTCGTGCTTGGGTCTGAGTTACGGAAAGAATATGTGACTAAGAAAAAGGAATAATGCAGAAGACAAAATGTATTTGTTAAAAAAAGTTGTGAAAGTTTGTCGATGACAGAAGCGTCCTATGAAATTGCTTTAGCGTTGGCGAAAAAAAGGAAGTCTTTCTCTGATGGAGAAGAAATTGTTAAGCCTTGTCTCCAAATATTTGCAAGACGTCTTGGTGATAAAAGTATTGAAAGGAAAGCAGACGAAATGGCTCTATCAAAGCAGACAGTTACGAGACGTACCGAGGAACTCTCTCATGATGTATCTCAGCAACTGAAAGACCTTGTCCATTCTTGTACTTTCTTTTCTTTAGCTTTGGACGAATCAACTGACATATGTGATAAGTTCCCGCCAAAATTCGCTCCACTCCTCGCACTGTTCCGTGTAATACCCGGGGCCCCACACTGGTGTTTTATGAGTAAATTTAGCAGCCTGTATTGTACTAGATGGTCATCATACTCAGATTGTAACTTGTTTCTGTGCTTACACCACACACACACACACTACTATTACTTTGCTGTCACTCGGAATCGAGTATGACGATCATCCAGCTATGATACAATGATATGAGTTATTGGGGATGTAGGTTGGTGAGTTTTGATATGGCAAAAGAGACCGATACGGGACGCAGCGTCATTCACATTCGTTGAACATGTGGGGGGCTCCATCTAGTGCGGGAGGGGCTGTGACAGCGTCTTTCCGGCGTTGGCGTTTGTCTGCCTCGGTTTGTAGTCGGGCTAGCTCGACAGTATTGACACCTTCTCGTGTGGTGCTCCTCCAAGCGTTACGGTGTGGAGTAATCGACTCCCAGGTGAGGGGGTCGATTTGGCACTTTTTCAGGTTTGTCTTAAGACTATCCTTATACCTTTTCAGTTGCCCGCCAGCGTTACGTTTACTATTCGTTAGGTGACTGTAAAGTAGCTGCTTTGGCAGTCTACTGTCGTCTATGCGAGTAACATGGCCAGTCCAACGTAGTTGTTCATGGATAACGGTAGCCTCGATGCTCCGACAGTTGGTGTCAGCAAGAAAAACTGGCATTTGTTCTCTTGCCTTCCCAGCGAACTCGGAGGATGGAACGTAGACTACGTTGGTGAAAGTTTACAAGTGCCTTCATGTGCCTCCTGTATGTGACCCATGTCTCACTGCCATACAGCAGGATGGGGAGGATCACTGCTCAATATACGTACAACTTTGTAGATAATTTCAGCTCCCTACAGCTGAAGACACGGTTTCGGAGTCTGCCAAAGGCTTGAGATGCACATCTGATCCGATGCTGAATCTCTTCATCAATGTCTGCGGTGGTGGACAGGTGGGAGCCGAAATACCGAAAGTGACTAACGTTAGAGAGGGTAGTACCGTTAAGCTGGATGGATGGTGGAGGTGTGTCTGAACCAGAACAGGTTGAAAGAGAATCCAAGTATTACGTACATTCACCTCAAGGTCGAAGTGTGCATACACGTCTGCGTAGGTGTTCAGGATCTCCTGTAGGTCGTGTTCAGTGTGAGCAACAAGAGTGAGGTCGTCTGCATACTGAAGTTCAGTAATGGAAGCTGCCGACACCTTTGTTCTTGCCTGGGGTTGCCTTATGTTGAAAAAGACCCCCCTTCACCCGGTACTCGATGTTCACCCCCACTGGCTAAATTGGTACTGGGACGAGTTAGGAAGTCAGCCAAGAAGATGGAAAGAGAGTTGGTGCCAGTACACACCCTTGTTTAACCCCTGTTTGAATGGGAAAGAACTCTGACTGGGTGCCGTTGTGCAGGACACTGCCGTTCATGCCATAGTGGAGTTGCCTCACAATGGCGATGAATTTTGGTGGGCAGCTAAAACGGCTGAGGGCTTCCCTGCATGTTGACCGAGTCGAAGGCCTTGGTTAGGTCGATGAAAACCCTGTACAGGTCACGACGCTGTTCACTGCATTTTTCCTGTATCTGGCGGGCAGCAAAGAACCTGTCAGCAATGCCACGTGATGGTCTAAAACCACATTGAGATTCTGGGAGGAAGCTTTCCGCCTCAGGAAGAAGTCTGTTTTGGAGGACTCTAGCGATAATCTTGCCAGCTACGGAGAGCAGCGATATCCCTCGGTAGTGGCCACAGTCTGACCGGTCTCCCTTGTTCTTATAAATATTGACAATGGAGGCGTCTTTAAGAGCTTGAGGGATTACCTCCTTTTCCCATCTATTCTCCAGGAGAGAACACACACACACACACACACACAGCTGCAAAGTCAGAAATTATTGGGGTTGCTGTCAATGGTAGAGACTGTTAGAGAAGTTTATTCGAGTTTTCCTATAAATTATCTGACTATAATTATAATTTGTAATTGTAAAGACTCTTAATAAGGGTTTCTAAGTTCCCTATGTTCCCAAATATGTGAACAGATAATTACTAACGATGCCATAGTCACCCAATACAAAACATAGAGATGTGCGCATGAAAGAGACCCAGTGAATAAATTTGGTACGAGAATAAACATGTTGATATACATAGAATATATAATGCTTGGGCATATACCATTCCAATTTATAAAGTCGGGTTTTCTGGGAAGGTTTGGAACCAAGAAGGGGATATTGGCTGGCGGCTGTGGCGTAACAGTGAGACAATTGCAAAGCCGCCCGGTTGCGCCCCCCCCCCCACACACATACAAATGTCAATGACAATTTGTCATATATAACAACAATATTTATTGTTATTTATTGTTCGTTCTCGCCCATGCACATTGTGCCGATATGTATGGTGTACAGTATGTGTGATAGTGTGCAATGTAATTCATATACCCTTAAATAAATTATTGAGATGGTTTAGGCCTACAGTATGAGTCTGCATGCCAATGGGCAGAGTGGAGGCAGGCTACAATAAGAGGGACCCCAAACAAAATCCCGCTTCGGGCCCCCTAAAAGGGTAGGACCGACCCTGTGTGTGTGTGTGTGTGTGTGTGTGTGTAATAATAATAATAATAATAATTAACGGTTCATTGAAAGAGCATGGCAGCCGGAAGGCTAAAAATATACGTACAGTTACATAATTGGGGAGTGGGTCCCCTGGTTTACAAATAATATACAAGTAACATAAGTGATACATATACGATATATAATAACTAGGTGGGGAGAAGCTCAAACTACAGGGCATTTCAACATAGTAACAGTGCAAAAAGTAAGATTGACTGGGAGTGAATACACTGGTTGACTACAAATTATTGATAATTTTTACAATGGTTGGGACTGGGCTGTTCTTATAGCGCTCAGTTCGTGCTCGTATGGGCTGGATGCGGTTGTGAACAGCAATTCTCGGGCGAGGGATCTCGGGTGGTAGTAGGAGTCGGTGTCGAGGATGGTGCAGAAGCTTCTCACCAAATTTGCAGATGAGGTCGTGGTAATGGTCAGTGTGTGTGTGTGCAACATCTGTGATCGACCCTGTCGGTCCCGTATCGGCCTCTTAGTCAACCTCAACACTCACCTTATAACTCATATCATTGTATCATAGCTGGATGATCGTCATATTCGATTCCGAGTGACAGCAAAGTAGTAGTAGCAGTAGTAGTATTAGTAGTAGTATTAAGGTAATAAAATGGCGGCGAAGGTGTGGCTATTGGGGGAGGCTGGAGGCCACGTTATAGATATAAACTGTGTATATATATATAATATATATATATATATATATATATATATATATTTATATATATATATATATATATATATATATATTTTTATAAATATATATACTGGATATATATATATATATATATATATATATATATATATATATATATATATATATATATATATACTGTATATATATATATATATATATATATATATATATATATATATATATATATATATATATATATATATAAATGTGTGTGTGCCCAAAGGCAAAGGATTGTGTTTGTATGTATGTACATTCTAGCTCCGGCTCGTGTGTGTCGTGAATTCGCATGTTCGTTCTTATCTTCCGGCCAAGTGAGAGTTAGTGAACGTATGTTATACTGTAAGCGTATTATTAAGAATAGCTGACGGTATATAAATCTTCTTTAAAATATACAATAATACTAATATCCACTCAGGATGATTTTCATATATATTTAACACGAGGGATAAGTTCAAATTAGATTAATAAATAACAATGTTTTCTATTTAACAATGTAGTTAGCAAATTATGTAATCCTACGTAAATGTTTTAATAACGTAGAGAAATTCCTTTGAATTTTATTTCATGGATTGATTTTGGTCGGTTTAGGTTTATTTTATTATGAATGTGCTTTCATGAGAGTATGGATGTACGGGCAACAATGCAGGTAGCTGGCCCAGGTGGTCGGATCGGACACCATCAAGCAACGTACTCAACAGACCCTGGTCTTGACTCCAGACGAAGAAGGAGGAGCTTAATTTAGGCTGCCGCCCACATTCGTACCCAACCTGAGAGGACCAACGCGTTACATATCTTATCTGCTTTAGATATCCCTCCAGTGTCAAGCAACTGAAAACGTGGCCTACTGCAGCACGCCTATCAACTACCCTAGGCCTGTGTTACCTTCACCTCAACTGTAAATGACGATATTGTGGTAAATATTCGCTACACGATGTTGATTAACGATGGCAACACCGTTCAGAGTCCGTGCAAATTCTCGCGAATCTTAACCGTTTTCCGTGTGTTAACACCCAAATTTATGAAATTCTGTTAACCACCAATGCAGGAAAGCGACTTCGAGACTGCCTTTGGACAGAATTGCAGACTCAGGCCGGGAAAATATCCATCTGCCGCCAGAAAAGAGGCTTAGGAGGCTCAGAATGGGACGACATTTCAATGTGCGGTTAATGGTTGGTGCAGCTATGTGTCTATAAGGTTTTGGAGACATTTAGAGTGTTTTGAAAATTGGCAAAGTGACAACACCTGTCTCACTTTGCTTGCTCCACCATTGATTTTTTAATCTCGAAGACGCTCTGCACTTTTGGCCTTATTATCAGTCTTAGGTGAATTATATGACTATATGACTTCAGCATTTACTCATATATATGGTAAATGAAGCATCAGAATATAGAGAAACTGATCTTAAACTTGTTATAAGGGAGACATACTTGTTATGTACAGCACATGTCATGCAATTAATTATGCTATTATAAATCAGTTATTATCTTGATTTTTTATCATAGGAAGCAATATTATTAAAGTTAAATGATATACGATATGTTATACAAAGTCATCTCGGCTGGGAAACACCTACGGGCTCTGTATAAATAGTTTTAAAGCAAAGAACAAAGGCCATGAAGACCATCACGGAGCTTTGTGACGTCACTAACGCGGCAGATGGACTACCCCGCAGACAGCAACACATAAGGCGGGGTGCTGCCCATTGTCTGGTTCATGTTGGGTACGTTTTGCTCGCCTTGTACTGTCTGGATCTATTTACGTTTTCTCTAATACCAAGTTACTATAAGAGAAAATTACATTTTAGGATAAACTATGGTAACTTTTACTTGTTACCAGCGCGTGACTTAATAACAAAACATAGGAATTATTATCAATTGCCTATCTACCTGTCCTACTGGTAACATTTACATGGCACAATAACGCTTGTCTAGATAAATTATGTATTTATTACCAACAAGACATTAATTATGAAAGTAATATTTATTTCTTTCGTTTTGCTCTACCGCCTTAATTCCTGCGCCTGTCTGTATACTAGCTTTCTTTAAATCTTTCTGCTCCTCCTGTTATCATTATTCCTCTTCCACTTCCGTGTTGGTTGCAGCAAGATGTAGAGAAACCATAAACAAAGAGAGTTTAGGATTAATAAAGATAAGGGAAGTGAAGAAACTGAGTTAAAGTGGTAATAGAAACAAATATATTTATTCAGTAAAATCGTCGTGCAACTTCCTTTGGAATGTTTGCTTTGAGTTGTCTGAGTCACGTTTCAGTAATCAATTCAATGTTCTCCAAGACCAGGAAAGAGATGGAAACATTCAAGGAAGTGAATCAATAAAACGATTTAAGGATCTCACTGGACAGAGGATTTGAAAGCTAATTTTGGCCTGTTCTTAGTGGAGCCATCTTGCTATTTACCATTGCCTGTACACCTGCATTCTGTATGTATACATTGTTTATATACCTCCACTCTCTGTGTGCATTGTTTCTATACACGCACTGTACAGTATGTGTACACTTTGAACCAAATGTGAACTTGCATACCGAGTTTTACTTAATAAAACGGCATCGGTATATATATATATATATATATATATATATATATATATATATATATATATATATATATATATATATATATATATGTGTGTGTGTGTGTGTGTGTGTGTGTGTGTGTGCTGATAACCAGAAGGAAAGAAGAAATTCCTTGTGGTTATCAGCATATACCTGGATCACGCGCAACTACAGTGATTTACTTGCATATATATATATATATATATATATATATATATATATATATATATATATATATATATATATATATATATATATATATAAAGTAGCTACAGAATGGAAACATCTTAACCTTTATGTAAGAGTGATTTTTATACTTAGTGATCGTGAAGGTCATGAGTGTTTGTCTGTAAATAGGTACTACACCCTTACGCTTGACTGCACTTCCGCGCCTTAATTAGTGAAGCATTTGTGGGCCATTATGGAGCAACTGAATGGGGTGTGGGAGTGGAGTAGCCATGGTGCTGGAGGAGTATGGAGTGATCTAGGTGGAGTTATGAGTGTGGAGCACACCTCAACAAGAGAGGAAATAATAATAATAAATAATAATAATAATTTGTCGATGTTCATGAATAAAATAAGAAATACAAAAGATAAGAAAGAAAAGTTATTATAAAAAAGGTTATATTATGTTATATTTTACGTAGTCCAGATAATTGAATATATATGAACAAATGACCAAGTGAAGGTTCGAACTAACCAAAATGGACGATTGCAAGAATGAATGAAGGCGTGGTTGACAATGCAATAAAGAAGAAATGAAACAAGAAATACATATAATTAAATAAGAAATAATTGAGATATAAAGATAAGGACGAAATAAGATATAATAAAAAATAAGGAATAAGAGACTTCAAACATAAACAAATGAAAGAATTGCATAGATAGAAAAACAGTAGATAAATATAGGAATAAAATAATTGCCAGTGTACTATATAAAATTTTTACTATAATATTTTAGTCTTTTGATTACATAAGTGAGACTGTACCAACCAGTGAAAATTGTATAAAAAAGAAGAAGAATTCATTAACGTATTTTTTGTCTTGGTCCCCCCTTCTCTCTCTCTCTCTCTAAATCCCATATTGAGAATAACACGTCATTTCAGGTGTATTAAAATAGTAGATAATAATTATATACGTCAATGATTAAACCAAAAATAGATACACATATAAAGATAAATCAACATATAATCCCGGTATTTAAATCTTTGGTGTTATAATGACGTCACGTGTTTACATCTGCAAGCACCAGCTGTTCCCGCCCAGTCTCCTGGATACTTCGTTTTGCTTGATATATTTGGCGACTTTTCATCAGGAATAAACGCAGACTTTATACTTCATGTTTTCATATACGGTTTTAGGTGATGAATTTAAATATATAGTTGTCGTATATTTCATCGTGCAAGCAACTAATTGTAGATCAGAATAAAGAGGCCGCTGATATTGACATTGCTCAACTCTTCTCACACCAACAGACCCAAACGGGGTTCGAACTCTAGTTGCATTAATGAGATGCAAACGCGTTGTACAAATATAAACACACGATACTATGATGTAGTTATATATTTAGTTAGACAGCCCTGACGCCTCTCTCTAGTGTACCAAGTTATATAAAAAATAAAACCGTATCACTGTCAGTTGTATGTTTTCATTAATTCAAACCAATGTTATAAAGGTAAATGTGTGAACTTTAGCGGGACGACTGATTATATTGCTCCAGGGTTAAATGTTACCACATAAAACTAACACGCATTTCCTGTCTGTGAGAGGATTATTAAGTGAATGAATTCTATTTACGGAATCCACCCAAAAAAGTTAAGACACCACTTCCGTGAGGGAGGACCACCAACACACAACTACTACAGTCCCTTATCGAAAATGTCCTTGTGTGTCGTGCTCTGTGAGAGGAAGACGCGTCACCCAGGGGTTTATGCCTCGCTGTTCACCAGGACCGAAGCGAAGGACTTCTCGAACGCGGAAGGAATGGAAACGAAAGTATCAGCTTGGTGGAGGTCGAGAGTGAGCAGTAAATGCAACAAGAACCACACAACTTGAGATATTGTTGTTGTGTGTGACAATAAACCTTGTGTAGGGCCCAGTTTCTTCGCCCCTTCGTCTTGGTCGTGCTGACACCTCACCTGCACGCACCCCACAGTCGCCTGGATGCAGTTTTAATAGCAACTAATAAGAGGCACTTTTCTGTAGTTCTTGCAAGGCAATGCAGGTGTTCGTCTTCTCTGCTGCATTGTTTGTTGTTACAATAAAGCGTTATTTAAAACTTATTATTTACTCGACTTATTCACAACACTGCTAAGATGCATCGCGGACGACCAGATTATGTGACATAGTAGCAGTAACAATGAATACTCTAAAATCAATTATTTACATATTTCGCTGATAAATAAATACCCGAAAAATAAAAGAAAATAAAAGCTTGGCCATTTTTGTGATTTTTTGGTTTCTATCAGTAACCTGCATTTAATTAATACTTTTAACCATTAGATTAGTGCTATACTATTATTTTTGGATAATATCAAGATAATTATTCTGTTGGATACTAGTGAGCGTGGATGTGTAAGAGGTGTTGGAGGAAGGACCCAGGCGTGAGGGGAAGGATACACACAGACGGCCCTACGGTATCTTCGCTCACTCCCTCCCCCAGCCCACCCGAGGAGCAACCCAGCCACCCGCCCACACAGCTGGCATTTAAGCTGTGTGTGTGTGTGTGTGAAGAAAGATGAATGGAGGAAGGACACATTACTCACACATCACACAAATTCCACATAACTCTATAGTACATAAAACACACATATCACCACATACATAATTAATAACAGGTGTTGACAGACAGGTGTTTGGGGACTTAGTTACCTGGATTGAATTAACAAAATGCCTTTACTTCTCGATAATGTATTTTGCACGAAATATAAAAATATTGGTTAATAGTTTTGACATATAAATATTTTTGCTACGCACACTTTAGAATGTAATTATGACGAGGAGTTTAATTCGTTATTTTTTACGTAATGTAACAAAGGGTGGAACCAGTGACCCGCCCACTCTACTACTGCTGCCGCCTGGGACGAGTGACCAAGAAAGACATAATGCGCAGACAATGATAAATTAATCTTAATGTGTAAACAATGATATCTCTTATTTACAAACAATAAAACTAATTTGATGTGCAAATATTTTACACACACTACTACTGCTACTATTTCTTTGCTGTCACTCGGAATCGAGTATGACGATCATCCAGCTATGATACAATTATAGGAGTTATTAGGGATATCACCTACTGTAGGTTGGTGAGTTTTGAGGTGACTAAAGAGGCCAATACGGGACCGGCAGAGTTGTTCACAGAAGTCGCACATGTGGAGGGCTACATCTAGTGCGGGAGGGGCGGCGGCAGCGTCTTTAAAGCGTTGGCGCTTGTCTGCCTCGTTATGCAGTCGGGCTAACTCGAAAGTATTGACACCTCGTGTGGATCTCCTCCAAGCGTTACGATGTGGAGTAATCGTCTCCCAGGTGAGGGGGTCGAATTGGCACTTTTTCAGGTTTGTCTGAAGACTATCCTTATACCTTTTCAGTTGCCCGCCGGCGTTACGTTTACTATTCGTTAGCTGACACACACACACACACACACACACACACACACACATATATATATATATATATATATATATATATATATATATATATATATATATATAATGTTTTGTACAAAGAATGAGAGATTAGTTCCCTGTGCAAACAATGAAATTAATCTTACGTACAAACAACTCGGTTATTTTAATGTATGCAGGAGCCTCAGCGGGCAGGGAATGCAAGCACCGTTCACTGAGTCACCGCCCCCCCACACCACACACCAACTAGCAAGCATTGGGAACATTGGGAAGTCTTAGGACCACCACGAGTATTATTGTGTTGATGTGCTTGGATGCCTCAGTAGCCAGGGCCTTGAAGCACCCACCGTTCATTAAGTTGATTCCAACACAAGACAACATATCAGACCACCCAAGAAAGATATTGTGGATCACCTGAAGATGAAGCACCCAAACACATACTTTTCATCTGATGATTATCCTGGAGGGGAGGGTGAGGTTAGATTAGGGTATTGGTAGGTTGTTTAATCCTCAGATGATATATACTAAGGTGCCTAAACTTCAGATGGTTTAATGTCATTTACACAGAAAGCGGAACAAAAATTATCTTTCCAAATCTAAAATAATTTATTTCCTAGCGTGTGTTTCAAAGTTCTTTCTTTCTAGGTTCAAATTCTCAAAAGTTCACACG
This sequence comes from Homarus gammarus, assembly GCA_958450375.1. Lineage (NCBI taxonomy): Eukaryota > Metazoa > Arthropoda > Malacostraca > Decapoda > Nephropidae > Homarus > Homarus gammarus. The sequence continues at coordinate 176,359 of CAUDMG010003475.1, forward strand.
ATAAATATTCATCCGATATTAAGAAGTAAGAACGCACCAAACTGGCTAATTTAACCTAAAACACAATGATAATAATAATGATAATGACAATAATAACAATAATAATAATACATAACATATGTCTCCTAAGTGGTGCTAAGTGAACGTATCTAGTTAAGGTAGAGTCTCAGTGTTAATTTTGTCTCCTAACTGGTGCTAAGTGAACGTATCTAGTTAAGGTAGAGTCTCAGTGTTAATTTTGTCTCCTAACTGGTGCTAAGTGAACGTATCTAGTTAAGGTAGAGTCTCAGTGTTAATTTTGTCTCCTAACTGGTGCTAAGTGAACGTATCTAGTTAAGGTAGAGTCTCAGTGTTAATTTTGTCTCCTAACTGGTGCTAAGTGAACGTATCTAGTTAAGGTAGAGTCTCAGTGTAATTTTGTCTCCTAACTGGTGCTAAGTGAACGTATCTAAACCTTCTCACGTTCCACTTAACAGTTTTATAACACATTAACACTAGTCTTATAGTTTCCTCTAAGTCTAAAAGGTCGACATCCACAACGACCTCTAATCATGACTTGAAGTTTATCTGTAACTATAAATAAAATATTAAACGAAAGTAATGTAAAATTTGGTATTTCTAAACATCCTTGATATTTAATACAAGTGTGTTATTGTATCCCATTACCAGGCACGGAAACAAAAAGTGCTTTCTTCATCACCGCCAGAGCGGGTCTTAAACTGCGGCGGTCGGGTACAACTTCGTTCTTTGTGGCTCTTGTTCTTCTGTTTCGAATTCTCATAAAGACTTGATGGCATTATATATTTTTTTTTTGCTATGTGGTTAAGAAGCGGTAATACTTTCTTTTTCCACGCCGTAGCGGTGTGTGTGTGTGTGTGTGTGTGTGTGTGTGTGTGTGTGTGTGTGTGACCATGGCCCGTTTTGTCTGATGTCACCTGTCAGTGTTGTACTACTACTGTTACTGTTTCTACTATTTTTTTTATATATTTGTTTATTATTATCGTGGCCTCCAGCCTCCCCCAATAGTCACACCTTCGCCGCCATTTTATTACCTTAATATTAAATATCCTAATACATAAGTAGCTATCCTAGCTGTGTTGAGTTACTTGAGCCGCAGATCTATGCAGCATTCAGTGACTGTTGCCTCATAGTCAATATCTGCAACTGTTGTCGGCTTCGGGGCCGATGCTCTCGTTCCCCTGAGTCAGAGCAAAGCCGACCGAAGGAGAGAGAAGGACAGTCGACATCTCATCCAGGCTGTAACATAACTTCTGGGCTGCTGCTTCTGTTCGGAGATCACCTCCGCGAGTCTGACGTAGAAACATCTCGCACTTGGTCCCATCCCACCAGAGGTTGTGAACCCTCTAACACAGTTCTTGAAGCCATCAGCCTCACCCTCCCTTATCCCCCTACCCTCTCTTACCCCCTTAGACTTCCTGCCCTCCTTCACTCCCTTATTCCCTCTACCGTCCCTTACTCCCCTTACCCTCTCGTACCCCCTAATTCTCCCTATCCTCTCTTATTCCTCCTACCCTCCCTTACCCCCTTATTGCTCCATCCCTACCTTATCCCCTTATCCACCGCCTACATCCCTTACCCCAATCACCCCCTGAATCTCCCTTTTGTCCTTACAAAATTCTCCATCTGGTATGTACAATCCCTCCCAACCACTACCAGTAACCTAGATAACTACCACAACTATCACCATCCTAACAACTATCACAACTACCAGCATCCTAACAACTCTCACAACTACCATCATCATAACTACCACATCTCCCACCATCCTAACAACAAAAACCACAACTACCACCTACTCGCACCACCACCAACCATGATTATCCCCAATCTATACCACCACCCCGAACAACTACCGCAATCCTCCACCCTTACCACCACCCAATGACAACTATGGCAATTATCGCAGTCATCCCCTACCCTAATTACCATCCATTCACAAGTTAAACAACAACCACCACCACAATCACCACCCCTTCACAAAACAACCACCACCACAGTCACCACCCCTTCACAAAACAACCACCACCACCTCATTATCAAAACAACCACCACTACCACGCTCATCCCCCTCCCCCGGCCAGGTATGTTCTTGTCACTCTTAAAGTACCTCCTCTCCTCCTTCCAAACAACGTAAATATCTATGTTCATTGTTCAGTAACCCACACGACTCCCGTCCTCCCCCCCCCCCCCCCCCGTCAAGGAGAACAGGTTCACGTCAAGCATTCACAGACGTTCGTACGAAGAAAGAATGTCTGCACCTAGATGGTTAACTTACTAACGATATAAGTGCAGTGACTCTCTACTTTGAGAAGAAGAAGAATCTCTGTGGACCCAATACCAATATTCGGCCGTTCACATTTACTCCTCATATCTGGTAACAAGAAAACGCTGGTGATGCAATTTCAGCTGTTAGATACATTCACACTTTTCTGGCCAGGAGCTTATTCAACAAACGAACCTTTAAGAATCTGGGACGAACAAATATTGCAGTTTCGTCTGCTAATAAGCATGAAAATAAAACCCTAAAATGTTGTTGTTGTAGACGGTGTCGGGTACCTATGGGAAATACACAAGTATATAATATGTTTGTAAACATTAGTTTATTTTTCAATTAGCATCCAGCAATGTTTTTAGTGTCAAGTTCACAAAGCTATAAGTTTTTGTGTAGTAGTCGGGGTCACTTAAGTAATAAAATGTTACAACGTAGAACAAGTAACCTTGGCGGGTTTTTTTTTTTTTTATTCCTGATAAACCAGACAAACTTGTGAAGGCTTGCCTGGGTAGAGTTGAGTCACGACTACTGCCTTCACCACTTCCACTAACACGCAGTAGTATTTATTAACAACTCGGGTCACACCGAATTATCAAACTCCCCCAAAAGGGCTTACATGACCTACAGTAGTACAGTATGCCTCTCTACCTTGAGAACCTCAGCCAGTTTCACAATCAAGTTTCGCAAGAACCCGAGGACTCAACTGGGTCTCAGGTTTGACAAAGTTCCCCTGCACCATTATCTCGTTTTCTCTCATGAGGTCTACAATTCCTCCCCTACAATACTCTCACTGTTGCAATGAGTCACATTGAATTACTGTATCGCTTTTAATATCACACACACCATGCAGGAGACTCAAGGTTCATCAATTAAATTTACAGCGTAAATGTAGCTATCAAGACCCACCTGACGGCCTCAATTTGCGTTAAAGAGCAAATGTAATGTACTATATACAACTATGAGAACTTCAGTTTTGATCATCGAGATTTGCAAAGCAGGAGGCGACTTTAGGGATACTCTGACATGGTGTGTTTACCAAGATAACTGTTAGTAAACAAATGATGTTTAAATAATGTTGTTAGTAATACTATTAGTGAATGTGAATGTTACCAGATTTTAGTTTAGAAAGTGAAAACAGTCGCATGCAATCTCGGCCACACTGCCTCCTTGTTTAACAAAGGCTTCAAAAGGTATAAAGCAACTCGTAACATACTGTGGTCGCGCGCGCGTGTAATAATAATAATAATAATAATAATTAACGGTTTATTGAAAGAGCTTGGCAGCCAGAAGGCTGAAAATATACAGTTACATATTTGGGGAATGGGTTTCGAATTACAAATAATATACAAGTAACATAAGTGATACAAATAAGATATATAATAACTAGATGGGGAAAAGCTCAAACTACAGTGCATTTCAACATAGTGACAGTGCAAGAAGTAGTATTTACTGGGAGTGAATACACTGGTTTATTACAAGTTATTGATAATTTTTACAATGGTTGGGACTGGGCTGTTCTTAAAGCGATCAGTTCGTGCTCGTATGGGCTGGATGCGGTTGTGGTGTCGAACAGCAATTCTCGGGCTAGGGATCTCAGGTGGTAGTAGGAGCCGGTGTCGAGGATGGTGTAGAAGCTTCTTACCAAATTTGCAGATGAGGTCGTGGTGATGGTCAGTGAGAGTCGAAAGGGTCAGTGTGTTGAGCGCTTCTTGCTATGTGGAGTAGGAAGGGGAGAGAATAATCTTGCATGCCCTCTTTTGCACTTTTTCTAAGTGTTTACGTTGTGTGGCATTTAGGGAGGAAGACCAGGTAGGGGAGGCATAGGTGACCTTGGGAAGTATGAATGTTGTGCAAACACTGAGGAGCTCGGGTGCAGGAACTCCGAGGGACTTGAGTCGGCGGAGGAGGTGGAGACGGAAACTGTGTGTGTGTGTGTGTGTGTGTGTGTGTGTGTGTGTGTGTGTGTGTGTGTGTGTGAAAGAGCGCTCGCCAACCTCAAAGTGGTCAAAACATCTATTCTCCAAACACAGAATGAACCGACTTGAAATTTGGCAAAGGTGTCATCAATAAATAACCGCTCAGAACACGTACAGTACATGTCCTTGTAGTCACAGGTCAAAGGGTCAAGGTAACACTATCATACCCATCTAACACTACACCCAAATATAAGGAAAATTAGTTAAGGTGTATTAGTACCAGAATGACCACTACTCACTCATGTCTATATAAGCGGGAATTAATTAACACAGATGGTCCCCCCAATACAGGTCACAACGAAGACAACTCTCTGGTGGTCAATGGTTGCTAAGAGGAATGGTAGTAATGGTAGTGAAGTGTAATTCCTCTTGTATACTCTGACTCATGTACACCACATAACTCGTGTACACCACCTAGCTCATGTACACCACCTAGCTCATGTACACCAGGATATCAGAATAATAACCAAAAAAAAGAAAAAAGAAGAAATGAAGTAAATTTAGAAGAAAGAACTTGAAAGAGAAAGAAAAAATGATAAAAAAGAAGGTTATCAAGATGTTAAGAAGAAGAATAAGAAGAAGAAGAGATAAATAAATAAATAAACGGAAGAAAATGCTAAGATAAATAAATAAAAGAAGAAAAATATACCTAGGACAAACTAAAAGACAAATAATAAGAAAGAGAAAGAAGGACAGAGAAAAAAGGGAAGAAATAAAAATAGAGAAAATATGAAAAAGAAAACCAAGAGGAAGAAGAGGAAAAAATAAGGTCAACAGGTTAATAAAAACAAATAAAAAATAAACAAGAAGCGGGAAAAAAAAAAAAAAAACGAACCTCGCTATCCCAGTTCACCCCGGACAGGACGTCAAGGTATCGCGTTGTGTTGTGTAATATACTGTACTGTATGTCCTGTCGTGTCGTGTCCTGTCGTGCAGCGTGTCGTGTCGTGTCCTGTCGTGCAGCGTGTCGTGTCGTGTCCTGTCGTGCAGCGTGTCGTGTCGTGCAGTGTCGTGTCCTGTCGTGCAGCGTGTCGTGTCGTGTCCTGCCGTGTCGTGCAGCGTGTCGTGTCGTGTCCTGTCGTGTCGTGTCGTGTCGTGCCGTATCGTGTCGTTCAGTGTGTCGTATCGTGTCGTTCAGTGTGTCGTGTCGTGTGTCGTGTCGTGTGTCGTGTCGTGTTAAAGGCTAATAATATTCAGATAATCTACCAGATGTGATAATGGCAGCCTGAAGACGATAATAACACACACACACACACACACACACACACACACACACACGTTGACACTGTGGGAGAGAAACACAAAACCTAGCTAAGCGACCAGTACAGTACAGGTGGAGATAACCAGATTGAAGACCTATCGTATCACCAAGTCGATAAGAGGGACCTGGGATTGGTGTGAGAGGGGGAGAAGACCTCGTCAACCTGAGGGGGATAACAGCAGATCAAAGTAAATGGTACAAGGGCTTGGTTGAGGTGGGCGGAGGAACTCAATAGGTCTAATGCGTCAAGGGAGGAGGTAGTAGAGACAGGCGTGGGTGTTGAATGGATGTGGCCACACCTTTGAAGCGCCCAGGTGTGTGTGTGTGTGTGTGTGTGTGTGTGTGTGTGTGTGTGTGTGTGTGTGTGTGTGTGTCTGTCTGTCTGTCTGTCTGTCTTAGGGTCACCTGAAAATTTGACACCCATGTTAATTTCACCTGAAAATTATCTACCCAAATGCGACCAAGAAGAATGGTTTATGTTATGTTATGTTACGTTACGCTATGTTAATGGTAGGGTGGTTAGTTTTAAGGTGAATTAAGCTAGGGTGTCTAATCTACAGGTGATCCATGTGCAGCTGGGGAGGGGGGGGATTTATATGTTAAATTCCCCTGCATCTAACCGACCCTAACCGAACCAAATGAAACCTAACCTAACCCAATCTAACGAAACCTAAACTAACCCAATCTAACGAAACCTAAACTAATCAATCTAACGCTACCAAACCAAACCTAACCTAACTTAACCCAACCTAACCAATCCTAATCTAAATTATACAAAACAGAATTCAATCTAACCTAACCTAACCAAACCGAACCAAATCACACCTAACCTTACCAAACCTAACATGACTAAACTCTAAATTCACGAAGAGAAGAAAGACGTTGAAGGGAAAGATATGCAACAAAGAGACAAGGAAGATATTAAGTAGGTAATATGCTCATGGGTGGAGTACCTCAAGGGAATCTCTTCTTGCCTGCGCAGTTTATGACAGCAATGTGATGGAGGTGAGGAGCAGGAAGGAAGGAGAGGGAGTGCCAGGAATAAGAGAGAGAGAGAGAGAGAGAGAGAGAGAGAGAGAGAGAGAGAGAGAGAGAGAGAGAGAGAGAGATGATGATGATGGCGGTGTGGGAGGGTGTGAGGATGGTGAAGCATGGTGTGGGATGGTGTGATGATGGTGTGGGAAGGTGTGAGGATGGTGTGGGAGGGTGTAGGAGGGTGTGGTAAGGTATGAGGATGGTGTGGGAGGGTGTGAGGATGGTGTAGGAAGTGTGAGGATGGTGTGGGAAGGTGTGGGGATGGAGGATGGAGAAGGGTGGTGTGGAAAGGTGCAATGGAGGTGTGGGAAGGTGTGAGGATGGTGTGGGAGGGTGTGAGGATGGTGTGGGAGGGTGTGAGGATGGTGTGGGAGGGTGTGAGGATGGTGTGGGAGGGTGTGAGGATGATGTGGAAAGGTGTGAGGATGGTGTGGGAAGGTGTGAGGATGGAGGATGGAGAAGGGTGGTGTGGAAAGGTGTAATGGAGGTGTGGGAAGGTGTGAGGATGGTGTGGGAAGGTGTGAGGATGGTGTGGGAGGGTGTGAGGATGGTGTGGGAAGGTGTGAGGATGGTGTGGGAATGTGAAAGGGAGGTATGGGAAGCTGTGAGGATGGTGTGGGAAGCTGTGAGGATGGTGTGGGAAGGTGTGAGGATGGTGTGGGAAGGTGTGAGGATGGTGTGGGAGGGTGTGAGGGAGGTGTGGGAAGCTGTGAGGATGGTGTGGGAAGGTGTAAGGATGGAGAAAGGTGATGTGGGATGGTGTGGGAAAGTGTGAGGATGGTGAAGGGTGAACAACAACAACACAAATATTTTAAGACGTTCTTACCTTGCCCACCTTGGCCTGCCAACACGAGACGTCATACATACATATATATATATATATATATATATATATATATATATATATATATATATATATATATATATATATATATATATATATATATGTATATATATATATATATATATATATATATATATATATATATATATATATATATATATATATATATATATATATGTGTGTGTGTGTGTGTGTGTGTGTGTGTGTGTGTGTGTGTGTGTAAATGACCTTTCCCCAACACCCTAACTGGTTTTTGCTGCCCTCTATCACCTCCTCGACCCCTCGTGTGTGTGGTTGTGTTAGCAATTGGTACCAGACGACAGATGACTCTTTCTGCAGCGGTATTGTAATTGATTTCTTTCTTTCTACGAGACTACACAAGCGTCCCATGTTAAACAAAATAACTGAATGACGATTGATGAAAGTTTCTAGGCATTACTGGTATTAAAAACAGAGTGGGAGACAGGAAGATGTTAAGATACGCCACACGAGAGCCTTTTTTTTTACCAGGCGGTGAAACGTTCTAGTTATTGCAACAGGAAGCCCCATAGATGTACTAAACCACACTAGTTTGTTTTTTCTCCCCAAGGTACTGCTGTTCTCACCCTGCCAGTTTATGCAGGAAGTTAGTAATAATTGGGTTACAAGGCCACACTGATCTTAGAATAGTACACCGCTCGATAGGTCAAGGTTAAAAAAAACCCGGGGAAGAACTGGCCCTGAATTCTAAAAATATTCGTATAGACTCCCCGTAAACGATAATATGAAAGCGTATCTAACTGACTTACTTACGGTACGACACAAAGATGAACTCAAACAACAACACAGTTAGATTCTCAAAGGTTCGTAGATTAAAACTCTCCCCCCAACCCCCACTTAATCTAAATGCATGAGTGTGTATCTGACTGACATAATGTACAACGATGGTGAATTCTTACAAGACAGGCAAGGCGGAGTAAAATAGTTTCCCTTTGCACCGCCGCCGCCAACTTCAGCCACGACTTAGATGTCAACAAGGTGTCAAAACTCTACCTTAACTAGATTCTATGACCTTAATCTCACTTATGGTAAAGATACTTAACGCAGGAACATTTGACCTTGATAATATTTCTATCTGTACTAATAAATAAATTAAAAAATACATAAATAACTTGACAGATAAAGAGATAACTAAACATACAGCGAAAAGAAATAGATAGATAGATAGATAGATAGAAGATAGATAGATAGATAGATAGATAGATAGATAGATAGACAACTACCCTTCCCTTAGTGATGGCAAGAGGACCAGGTGGCCTTCCATTTGACCCGAATCACCCCGGGGTATCACGGTCTTTGACCTGAAGCCAACAAATTGACCCGGTTGACCTCTCCTACTATATGACCTGACTCCTCTCACCTATGTTCCTCCTCCTTCTTTCTCCCTTCTTTGTTTGTGTGTTTCTTTGATTTCATTTCAATTCTTTCATTCTTTCTTTCTTTCATTCAATACTTTGACCTAATCTAATCTAATCTAACCTAACACAAATTAACCTAACCAACAGTAACGTAACGTAACCTAATCTAACCTGCAAGGGTGTCTAGTCTTCAGGTGATTCGACACATCTCACCACTGGCCGCACTGTTTGTAAACTTTGTGGCCAACCCGACTCTCACACCCTCTCTCACTACATCCTCACTTGCCCTATGACCTCCTACAGGTCCCCAGCCGTTACCAACACCTCTTCCCTCCCTGACCAGATATCCATCCTCCTAGTGACAGGCCTGGCACATGACATTATTAGGGACCTGCCACGCTTTGCCATAAACAGATGAAATGTACCGGGAATTTTCCCCCCACACACTCATCATTCTGTCACTTTATGTAACTTGCTGACAAAACCTTTGACCCTTCAGGCTTTTACGCCCTTAATGCATAAGTCATAAAGGCAAGCATGAACTTTAGCATGCTTCCCAGATGGGCGCTGTAAACGTTTCTGCGCTTCACCCTGTACAGGATGTAAGGGGGTGCCCAATAAACTAGCCCCCTCCGGGGCAATCTAAAAAAAAATCTTAAATGGCAGTAAAATAAGTTATCTTACATTTGCATTCTGAGATATTTTATTTCTATTCATTTTTATCACCTGGAGATTTGCCACATCCTCTAGTTTACTTCACCTGATGATTAAATACCCTCCTAACACTACTTGGTTAGATTTAGGTTAGGCTAGGTTAGGGGTAACCTAACTTAACCTATTCTAACCTTACCCAACCCAACACAATCAAATCCAAACTAACCCAACTTAACCTATCCTTAGGTTAAGTTTGGTTGGGTTAGGTTAAGTCAAGTAAAGTTGGGTTAAAAGTAAGCTAGGTTGGGTTACATTAAGATAGGTTGGGTTAGGATATATTACGTTAGATTAGGTTAATTACACTAATACTAAAGATATTCACGTGTTCCTTTATAATATATCTATAGTTCCTATATACTGTACACATCAGCTCGAATTATAAAAAAAGACATAAAGTGAAATTTGAGCTATGACGTCACTTCCCTAAAGCTCAAGACAGATTAAATAGAAGTTTATAGATTTTTTAGGGACGAGAAAACTTGTTCTTGTAGGAGATCCTGACTTCTCTGATAACGTTTGACTCTCCCTGTTAGTGTTGTTGTAACTACTCTTGCTTGTACTACGGTTGGTTCTCTTGTGTTTACAGCTACAAATCCTGGTACTACGATTACTGGTGTTAGCGTTACGGGCTACTGTTGCTGTAGTCTGTTTTATGTGACCGATGAGGGTTAGGTGAAAACTTGTATTGTGTATATTTCGTATTTTCAGCAGTGTTCCTTTTGTGGCCACGTCTTCGGCTCAGCAAGAAGTCGTCTCTGTGTCAAATTTGGCTTTATGATGGTACAACGGCGTGTTTTGTAGCTCTATTTAATTCCTTCGCGCCATGTAAAGTTACGTACCGAATACCGCCATTTCCGTGCAGCAAGAAGCCATAGTGATCGAGGATATGGACACTCCCTGGCACACGAATCCGGCTATTGAAAATCACATAAACCTACGCGTCTATAGCAACCTCACCCAGGGCACACTGCGAAGATGGTGACTATCATGGCGTCCAAATTTCACTGAGACTATCGGAATGAGATGTATTACCTTAAATTCACTTACGGGTGAAGGTTAACTCATGAATCCGTGTGAAACCGTACCAAGAACGCGACGTCCGGCTCTCAATGAACCTCGACAGTTTTTGATGCAAAATCTTACTTGAGTCTCAACACAATAAACAAAAACTAGTCCCTGTGTAACTACGTGATCACTGCATTATTATTTTATTACATGTTACGTAAGTGACCTTGGAGGTGACGGTGAAGGACTGTATGGCGGGAAAAAAACAGTAGAAAAACAGTGATTATTGACAAAAGAAGAAAAAAAATATACACCAGTGACACGACACAAGAAAACGGATACCTAGAGTCTACATCGCGGAACCTGGAAGCATTATCTTGTCACAGGTTTGTAAGTGTCCTTGACTTAACTACGGAAGATGTTTGGTGGAAAAAATATAAAAAGTGGTGATAAATGACAAAAGGTAAGATAACACCGTCGTAAAAACAGGCGAACAAATACAAACTGAAGAACACGAGTCTCTGATACCTGACACACCCTCCTTCCCTCCCTTCTCTCTATTGTTATCCTTTTCCTCAACTTTTTCTTCATATACTTTTGTTGTTTTCGCTGTGGTAGAGTGGCCACAGATCTGCCACACTATACACCAACTGTTACGTGAGATTGATTTCTGATTTTTACGAGCGTGTGGCGACTGCCCCCCTTCCCTTCCTCTCCTGGTTTACCTGAGACAGCTGCTCCTGGGCTGACGTGTGTGCTGCCCAGGGGGTGGAGTGGGGTACTTACGTGATCAAATGCATGATTAATTTTCTACATATTACATAAGTGTCCTTGGGGGTGGCGGTAGAGGGTGCATAGTGGACAAAAATAGTCGATACAGGTGAATAAGGCCAAAAGACACATATAGGTGTGTCTGGACCCCGACAGATGGGGACTTATCCATAGAACAATGTGTCAGGAGATTCATTTCAGGTTTCTCAAAGGTTCGCACGATTTGTTTTTCAACTTAACTGTAACTACGGCAACTTATGTATGTACCTGCCTCACTTAAGCTACGATATAAAGATGGATACTTGAAGCTTCGTTAGTTAATTTTTTTCACTTAAACTAAACACAAGTCTACCAAGTTCACTTGACCTAAGCCAAAAATCTGACGGTCAAATTAACATGGAAATTACAGGAGGGATCTAGCGCACGTGAGACGTTCCCTATCTCCGCTTACGGCCGATACAGATCCCATGAAAGTCTTGTGGAATCGGGGTTAAGGCCTAAGTGCCCGCCCGGGTGGTGTGGTGAGTGAGCGGAAGTTGTGAAGGGAGCCGCAAAATGGACGGCAGACAACAGCTGAAGTATGTGGTCTTGCTTCTCAATGAATGGTTTACTGTTTAGCATATAAATGACGTTCTCATTCTCGGAGTGTTGTTGTGTCTGGTTCATATATCAGCACGTCATTGTTGTCTGTCTCGTTAATAGTCTGGTAATTCTGGGTGTTTTCTACCAGGTGTTGTCGTGTCGTGATGCTCTCAGAAGGACCATCTTGACCTTGTGTGTGTGTGTGTGAAGACGCGCGCGTGTTTATGTGTGTGTGTAATAGTGTATGTGTGTGTATATTATATCATATAATAATAATAATAATAATAATAATAATAATAATAATTAACGGTTTATTGAAAGAGCATGGCAGCCGGAAGGCTGAAAATAGTTACATAATTGGGGAATGGGTCTCTTGATTGACAAATAATAATATATAAGTAACATAAGTGATACAAATATGATATATAATAAGTAGGTGGGGATAAGCTCAAACTACAGGGCATTTCAATATCGTGACAGTGCATAAAGGTGAGACTGACTGGAAGTAACCACACTGGTTGATTTCCAGTTGTTGCAATTTTTACAATGGTTGGGACTGAGCAGCCAGGCCGAGTCTGTTTGCCCCCCCCCCCTCCCCCCGTCCTACCAGCCTGACTACACCAGCCTAACTACAGTGATCAGTGAACGATTGACTACCAAACAGTGTTCCTATAGTGCACTCAAAGGAAAATCACAAAACACAGCAGTGTGATACTGAGTGTGGCTGGATCTGACCTAACCTGACCTGACCTCACGGATTCACTTGACCTAACCTGAAGGATGGAGCACACCTGCATCGCCCAAGCCACTGTCCTGACCACGAGGCCACACACCGGCCCAACCGCATCCAGCCCATACTAGCACAAACTGATTGCTACAAGAACAGCCCAGCCCCAACCACTGTAAAAATTATCAACACCTCATTATTATATATCATATTTGTATCACTTATGTTACTTGTATATCGTTTGTAAACCAAGAGAATCATTCCCCAATTATGTAATTGTATATTTTCAGACTTGTGGAAACAGGCAAACGTAGTACTCATATTCAAAAAGGGAGACAGAGCATCAGCGTTAAATTACCGGCCGATCAGTTTGACGTCAGTAGTGGGGAAATTTCTTGAATCAATTATAGCAGATAGCATCCGATCGCATCTAGAGAAAAGCAAATTAATCTACGACTCTCAACATGGGTTTACAAAGGGAAAATCTTGTCTAACAAATCTGCTAACGTTTTTTAGGAAAGTCTTCGAGGTAGTAGATAATGACGAAAATTACGATGTTATTTACTTAGACTTTAGTCAAAGCATTTGACAGAGTACAGCATCAGAGGCTTCTGAGAAAAATTAAGGCTCATGGTATCGAGGGGAAAGTTTTAAATTGGATAAAATCATGGCTCACCGATAGAACGGAGAGGGTCAGCGTAGATGGTGTTAAATCTGAGTGGGGCCGTGTAACCAGTGGGGTTCCCCAGGGGTCAGTACTAGGCCCACTCTTGTTCATAATCTACATAAACGATCTAGATACTGGGATCAGCAGTGACATAAGCAAGTTTGCGGATGACACCAAAATAGGGCGGCAAATTAATTCAGGGCAGGATGCAAATGCATTACAGGAGGATCTAAATAAACTGCAGGGGTGGTCTGAAAAATGGCAAATGAAATTCAACACCAGCAAGTGCAGCGTACTTAATATTGGAAGAACAAATACTTATAATGTATACAGCCTTAACAACATCAACCTAGAGAAGTCGACTTGTGAAAGAGACCTAGGGGTACTTGTAAGCCCGTACCTACGGCCTAGAAAACAGTGCGTTAATGTTCGAAATAAGGCAAACAGAGTATTGGGTTTTATATCTAGAAGTGTAAGTAACAAGAGTGCAGAGGTCTTATTGCAACTATATCTTGCGCTAGTCAGGCCACACCTCGATTATGCGGTTCAGTTCTGGTGCCCCTATTATAGAATGGATATAAATTCACTAGAGTCGGTGCAGCGAAGAATGACAAAAATGATTCCGGGACTTAGAAACCTTCCATATCAGGATAGGCTAAAGAAACTTAACTTGCATTCCCTAGAAAGACGAAGAGTGTGGGAGATATGATAGAAGTATTTAAGTGGGTGAAAGGAATCAATAAAGAGGATATAGATAAAGTTCTTATAATATCCGAGCAGGATAGGACTCGGAGCAACGGATTCAAGTTGGATAAGTTTAGGTTTAGGAGGGAGTTAGGAAGAAACTGGTTCACAAATAGGGTGGTGGACGAGTGGAACAAGCTTAGCAACTTTGTAGTAAGTGCGGGAACGCTGGAAAGTTTCAAAAGGAGGCTAGATAGATTCATGGATGATAGAGAGTGGTAGTAACTCTCGACAGGAGCTGCCATGCACAGGCCAACCGGCCTATTGCAGACTCCTTATATTCTTATGTTCTTATGTCATGCTCTTTCAATAAACCGTTAATTATTATTATGATTATTTTACCACACCATCCCATCCCACCACCCATGCAAAACACCTACAACCACACCATGCCACACCACATTGGCACACACCACGCCACACTACACTGGCACACACAACACCACGCCACACCACACTGGCACCCACACATACACACACCACACCACCCAATCATACACTCACCACCACACCACCCATTCATTCACCAACCACCTATTAATCCAGAGCACTTAATTACAGTATGGGGGGGGGGGGGGGCTTGTGGTTGACCCTGGGCAGGAGAAGGCGGGTTAGACTGAAAACAGAGGTCACAACAGTCCCCTTGAGGTACTTCGTTTGGCTGGTCTGCATCACACACAAACATACACTTCCTCGTAGGTATTATGGCGAAGATGATCGAGTTACTGAGTGACTGTAACCCTGATTGTCTGGCTTTTATTTTGTGCCTGTTTTAACGTTCTTGTCTGAGTTGTATTTTGTGTTTGTTAGTTGTATGTTTTTTGTTTACGTGAACGTCTTAGATCTTTCCTGTTTATGATCTGATTTCCTCGTGTTTTCTGGTTACTCTAATGCCTTCGTGTACCTTGAGCTCTGATTGTTTATGTTCCTATTCTGATTGTCTGAAGTTTTACAATTTATGTATGACGACCATTCATAGCATCAATTGTTTTACTTATTTATGTATTTATTTATTTATTTATTTATTATTTTAGTTCCAATTTAATCGTGAACTCAGACTGTGCGACCTGATAGAGGTGTATAAATGGAAGTCAGGGCTAAACAAAGGGGACATTACAAAGGTACTCAAACTATCCAACCAGGAGCGAACTAGTAACAATGGTTTTAAATTAGACAAATTTAGATTTAGGCGCGAAATAGGTAAACACTGGTTTGGAAACATAGTAGTGGATGAATGGAACAAGTTACCAAATATCATCAGTAACTCGAATACGCTGAATAGCTTCAAACATAGGTTGGATGCTTATATGAGCAATAGGGGTTGGGTGTAAACGGGACTGCCCAGTATGGGCCAATAGGCCCGCTGCAGCTTCCTCCATTCTAATGTTCTTATGTTCATTACCCTCTCAAAGATCTGACGGCTGAGTGGATACAACGCTTACCTGCCGTCCTGCTGGTTCGAGCCCCCGGGTATTCCAGTACACCCGGCCGTGAATAGGTATTTGACCTTACAGTTGGGAAAGTGAAAGGGGGTTGAATACAGTATCGGACACACTACCTCGTGCAATGTCTATGGTGACTACTGTCTGATTGAGTACTTCTCCTCCCGACCACTTAATGTCTTGTTTATTTACTTATATCACCTACTGTCTTACTTATATCACCTACTCTACTTATATCACTTACAGTCTTACTTCCTTACTGTACTTATAATCACTCATGTTCATTTTGGTTGGACGAGTAAGCAGCCAACAGCCAGGTCTTCCGTCACAACACCACTGAGTACAACCAACAGAGGGCCGACACCTTCATGACATATTCAGAGGCTGTGAACTGGTGCACGACATCTTGATCCGACTAATGGTTGTCCAGTCATCTTTTAACAGGTCACTGAATCTGGAGGCTGATTACCTGCTGCTGCATACCTACACGAGAGCAGGGAGGTGTATTTTTATCTCACCTTGGAGCGCAAGCGTACAACAGGCGTGCGTATGTCTGTGTGTGTGTGTGTGTGTGTGTGTGTGTACGGTTCACCTGAAGAGAGTTTACTTGATATATTTCTATTAGTGGCAATGTTACCAAATCTAATGTTGCAAATATTTTCGCCTTAATTTACAAACCATATGTTACCGTCAGTTGTATTAGTGTTGATCCACCTCAGTCTTACCTGGGAGAGTTAGGTTAGGTTAGTGAGCTGGTAATGGTGTAGAAGGGCGAGACCAGAGAGGGATGTCTACCTACCGGAAGTATGGTAGCGGCAGTGATTACGTAACACAGTAGCAGACACTAGGGGGGGCCAAGGTCGCCCGAGAATTATTCCTGGCACTCACCTGTCTGAGTGCCCACGTACAGTGCCACTCCTAGATCCGGATTCTTTGTAATTCTTAGTTCCGTATTCTGAAGGATTCCTAAAGTCAGGTTTCTAAACAATTCCTGAATATGGATTTCTAACGATTCCTGGAACCACATTTTAAAGATTCTTGATTACAGATTTTCAAGGATTGCCGTTTCGATTTTCAGGATTCCTGGTGACAGATTTTTTAAGGATTCGTTGTTTCGAATTCTCAAAAATAAATCTATTATTACCTAATATACGGCCAAGACAAATGTATCTGGTTACGGTAGAGTCTTAGAGTACTTAAGCCTCCCTATTGTGTTTGTGCAGTAAGTCATCTCGATACTGTCTCCCCTGTGTGTGTGTGTGTGTGTGTGTGTGTGTGTGTGTGTGTGTGTGTGTGTGTGTGTGTGTGTGTGTGTGTGTGTGTGTGTGTGTGTGAGAATGTGTGTGTGTGTGTGTGTGTGTGAAAATGTGTGTGTGTGTGTGTGTGTTGTTTCATTGATCATGTGTTTTTCGGTCTCTCTCTCTTTCTTTCTTTCTTTCTTTCTTTCGTTCTTATATAATCCTATGCAAAAATTAACGATCTCCAAGGTTATTCGCTAGACGCCGGAAGTACGTGTTGGGTCCAGGTGGCTCTCATGACCCATCTGTCTATACTACTCAGGTGGCTATTCACTCCCACTACAGCTGGTTATGTGGTGGTTATCCCTGCCAATACTCAACTGGTTATATGACTCTTAGGACGGATAATACTCAGGTGGTTATTTGATCCTCGTGCCAGTGAGGGAACAGGAAGAGGTGTTCACTTAGGGTCCGGGGGGAAGTTGATTACCTCAGGTGAGAGAGAGAGAGAGAGAGAGAGAGAGAGAGAGAGAGAGAGATGAAAAACTGTACGTAGGCTATTTTAATTGCTAAAAAAAATTTCAAGTCATTCCTCCATTGAAAATTTTCTGTCTGTATATTATTTTCGAAAAGTAACAATAACATACTGACGGTGTCCTTGTGGTCCTAACAACTACTTTCTGCACACGTGAGCGAACACTGCAGACGTAAACAAAAACATTAAACTCATAGCAAACTGGTCAGAGACATTACAACAAACACCTTGAGTTCTGCGTTCGCAAATGGCATCTTGACCAGCCCACTGCTTATCCAGTCGTCTCACCAGCTCACGTAAAGCTATTTTTATACCTTTACGGTCTTCTGTTAACTCTTTGAGGACGAGGGAGTAGAATCATCGTCCCCAAGGGGTTCCATCATTTTAGAATCATCGTCCTCAAAGGGTTTAGTCATCGTCCTCCAAAGGGTTAAATCATAGTCCTCCAAAGGGTTCAGTCATCGTCCTCCAAAGGGTTAAATCATCGTCCTCCAAAGGGTTAAATCATCGTCCTCAAAGGGTTCATTCATCGTCCTTAAAGGGTACAATCATCGTAGTCAGTAGGTTAAAATCGTCATCTTCAAAAGGATTACACCATCAACCTCCTCACTCAAAGGGTCAAATCATCGTCTTCAAAGGGTTAAATCATCGTCTTCCAAAGGTTACACGTCATTCTCAAATGGTTAAAGATCGTGAAGAATATGGGACAAGAGAAGCGTATTGTCCCCAACCTGGTGTGTGGACGTGTGTTTGAACGACTGTGTGACCCTCTGGTAGTGTTGGCGCGTGGACTTTTATCTCAGCCATGGTTATGTATATTACCTTGAGGAGCCGGACTGCAAAGAAGTACTCTTACCTTCCTGGGCCTTCATCACTAATTAATTAACTACCTGTGGTCTTGTATAAGTGTGAGTGTTGTTTATAGGATCTCTAAACGACAACCACCACACATAGGTCCTAATGCTCTTCCTCCTCTGTTCCTTTTTTAATTCCATTTATCTTTTTTTTTCTCATTAATTCTATTTTCTACCTGGGGAACTCTCTTGGTCCACGTGAAGCTGTTTTAGACGGTCTTGGTCCACGTGAAGCTGTTTTAGGCGGTCTTGGTCCACGTGAAGCTGTTTTAGACGGTCTTGGTCCACGTGAAGCTGTTTTAGAAGGTCTTGGTCCACGTGAAGCTGTTTTAGAAGGTCTTGGTCCACGTGAAGCTGTTTTAGACGGTCTTGGTACACGTGAAGCTGTTTTAGAAGGTATTGGTCCACGTGAAGCTGTTTTAGAAGTATTGGTCCACGTGAAGCTGTTTTAGAAGGTATTGGTCCACGTGAAGCTGTTTTAGACGGTCTTGGTCCACGTGAAGCTGTTTTAGAAGGTCTTGGTCCACGTGAAGCTGTTTTAGAAGGTATTGGTCCACGTGAAGCTGTTTTAGAAGGTATTGGTCCACGTGAAGCTGTTTTAGACGGTCTTGGTCCACGTGAAGCTGTTTTAGAAGGTCTTGGTCCACGTGAAGCTGTTTTAGAAGGTCTTGGTCCACGTGAAGCTGTTTTAGAAGGTATTGGTCCACGTGAAGCTATGTTAGAGGGTTTAATCTCACTGACTATATCAGGAACATCTCCACAACATCAAAAAAAGAGAGAGAGAGAGAGAGAGAGATGTCGCCTCATTCACCAGCCGAGTATAGCGAAGACCTGTTGTTGAAACTGCGGGTCACTGTTGCCACACACACAAAAAATGTTCTATAATATCTTGATGAGTCTAGACCTGTAGCTCAAGGTATTTAAAGATGCCTCAGTGGGCGAACCAACGCTCTTAACCAGTAAGTGGATGAAGGTGGTGACTGGTGAGGGTTAATGCTAGGTGATTTACGCATGAATGGGGGAAGATGAAGAAGAATGAATGGAAATGGTAAGGTGTTGGCAATGGTGACGTCATGGTTTTTAGATGTTAGTTGTGGTGACGACATGCCTTCCCTGGTTTTTGCAATGACGTCACGAAACTTAATCAATCAATGCTCAGTGTCCACTCAACTACCCACCAATATTATTTATTCCCTAATGTTTCAATGTCGAAAACGAAGTGAATGAAACATAAGATGACGAGAAAATACATAAAAAAAGGAAATATAATCCTAACCTAAATTAATGGGCCATTTTAGGGGTTTATTGAACAAGTTCTTCAGCCCGAAGGCTGAAAATATACATTGGACAAAAATGACTGTATACATACAAAGAAATAGGGTGGGTGGGTCGTTTAACAAAAGGTTTCAATACTGAAAGGAGAAGGAACATGAATTGAATACACAAATTATTATAGTTTACAGTTGATGGCCCGGGCTGGTCATTGAGACACCGGGTGGTGTAGTGTTCACGTGGTGTAGTAACTCGTCCTTGGGTGTTGATATGAAGGACCTCACGTGGTCATGGGGACACCGGGTGGTGTGGTGTTCCCGTGGTGTAGTAACTCGTCCTCGGGTGTTGATATGAAGGACCTCACGTAGTCATGGGGACACCATGTGGTGTCACAGTACCTCACTCTGCTAGGTGGTGTTGTGTTATCTCGTAACCATAAGAACATAAGAAAATAAAAGAGTCTGCAATAGGCCGGTTGGCCTGTGCATGGCAGCTCCTGTCGAGAGTTACTACCAGGTGTAGAGCCGACCCACTGTTGTTCCCAGGGTGGACGGATTAACACCGTCTGGTCAGAGGATGGTTCCCAGGGGTGCTTATCTCAGTGGTGGGTCGCGGCTATCACTGGTACTGTCTACTGCTGAATTCACTGGCATAAACATTGTTCAACAATGTTCAACTTTTAATTATGTTGATATCCCGGTGGTGAGGATTAGTCAGGGAGAGGGACTTGGGAAACGGGCCGAACATTGGCCAAGGGGGGCCGCTGCTCAGCAGGAGCAGCGCCTGAATAGGTCTTGACCCTACGGTGGTCAATGATGTAGTGTGTGTGTGTGTACAGTAGACGTTAATAGTGTGATTCCTAAACAATGTACACAAAATCACTAGTGAACATTTTAAGTTACCTCTCCATCAAGGTTCACAGATAACATGACACGAGTGAATATTTGTCACATGTAAGTACTATCACCGTGTCCTGTACACACATAGTCTACCAGGGTCAGTACAGCGCCACTATCACCGTGTCCTGTACACACATAGTCTACCAGGGTCAGTACAGTGCCACTATCACCGTCTCCTGTACACACATAGTCTACCAGGGTCAGTACAGCGCCACTATCACCGTCTCCTGTACACACATAGTCTACCAGGGTCAGTACAGCGCCACTATCACCGTCTCCTGTACACACATAGTCTACCAGGGTCAGTACAGCGCCACCATCACCGTCTCCTGTACACACATAGTCTACCAGGGTCAGTACAGTGCCACTATCACCGTCTCCTGTACACACATAGTCTACCAGGGTCAGTACAGCGCCACTATCACCGTCTCCTGTACACACATAGTCTACCAGGGTCAGTACAGCGCCACTATCACCGTCTCCTGTACACACATAGTCTACCAGGGTCAGTACAGCGCCACTATCACCGTCTCCTGTACACACATAGTCTACCAGGGTCAGTACAGCGCCACTATCACCGTCTCCTGTACACACATAGTCTACCAGGGTCAGTACAGTGCCACTATCACCGTCTCCTGTACACACATAGTCTACCAGGGTCAGTACAGCGCCACTATCACCGTCTCCTGTACACACATAGTCTACCAGGGTCAGTACAGCGCCACTATCACCGTCTCCTGTACACACATAGTCTACCAGGGTCAGTACAGCGCCACTATCACCGTCTCCTGTACGCACATAGTCTACCAGGATCAGTACAGGTACACGTTTTAACCTCAGTGAACTCTTAATCCAACTCTAAACCTCCAGGCTTCCCATTTGGGGATTATCAAAAATTAATCCTCGACCCTTTAAGGTACAAGAAACTGTAGTCGCAGCCGCTGTAGCATCCAGCTATGATCATCGTTTATACAAGAACTCTGAAGATGATATTAAACCTTCCAAATATATTACGTATATAAACCAAGGTAAACCACACTAATTATCACAGAAAAAAACCCACATACCTGAAGAGAATGGGCACACGAAGACACCACTTCTCCCCCAAACAAAATATCTATAAACATGAAGCTAAAAATAAGTCGCTGAGCATCATCAGTATATAAGTATGTGAGGGTCAGAAACACAGGTAGTGTATATCCTTCACATGGTGCGGCGTACCTAAAGGAGGTAAGTTGGGTCCAGTGTTGTTTGGTGACCCTAAAGTGACTCATCGTGTTGAAATGTTACCACGAACAACAACAATGCTATCTATTCTTTTTGTTGTTATTTTTATTATTATTGTTGTTATTTTCAATTCTTCTTCTTCTATTATTATTATTATTTTTATTATTATTGTCAATATTAACATCATTAATTATTATAAACTAACCATATTCAACCTAACCAAAACTTAGGTTAGGTTGTTTAGGCTAGGTTAGGTTAGGTTATGATAGGTTAGGTTAGGTTAGACTCGAGTAGTTTGATT
Organism: Homarus gammarus; assembly: GCA_958450375.1. Taxonomy (NCBI): domain Eukaryota; kingdom Metazoa; phylum Arthropoda; class Malacostraca; order Decapoda; family Nephropidae; genus Homarus; species Homarus gammarus. Next base: position 198,143 of record CAUDMG010003475.1, read on the forward strand.
CTTGTCGTCCGAAAAAATAGATACTGGAGAGAGAGAGAGAGAGAGAGAGAGAGAGAGAGAGAGAGAGAGAGGAGGGGGGGGGGGGGGGGCTGGAGGTAGCCTAGGGACTTGTTTTTCAGCATTATCTTACTCAGGTGAGTCATCCTTGTCACCTGCTCGACAAATCGCCTAAAAAAAAAAGTAATAAAAGCTTGTGTAGCTGAATGGCCTTCCAACAAACTACGACGCAACAAACTATCAGACAACTAATTATTATTACACACAAGTTTCAAAATACATCATTACATAAACTATTACACAACAAACTCTAGCACGAGAAATAAACAACAAAGACACAAGAAGGTCAACACGGACATCTGACGGTCAACACGGACACCTGACGGTCAACACGGACACCTGACGGTCATGTCGGAAGAAGTTGGGAATTCCCGCGGGATCAAGTTTTCCCTCCCTCTCCCCACCGACGCTCCCCCTCCCTTCCCTCCCTCACCTCACCCTAGCCAATCCCTCAACTCTCACTCATTTACCTCACTTTAATCCCTCTCTCACCTCTCCTCCTTAACCTCCTCCTCCTCTCAGCGCGTCAACAGGACTCTCAACACAATGGAATATGACTGAATGATGACGATGATGATGATAATGATGACGAATGATGACGATGATAATTAATAACAGAAAAATAATACTGTAAGAGTAATAACAACAACAATAATAACAACAATAGTAACAACAATAATAATAATAATAATAATAATAATAATAATAATCTATTCAAGAGGAAAAAAGAATCGAGCTTTTCTCTCATTTAACTTACATTATCACGCTGAGAGAGAGAGAGTGAGAGAGAGAGTGAGAGAGTGAGAGAGAGAGTGAGAGAGTGAGAGAGAGAGTGATGCAATGGTCGGCAACGGTACAGTATATACAAGGTTTCGGGCGGTGATAGACTATCCTTTGACTGGTGGTAGTGTTGGTAATGGTGGTAGAGTGATATTAATGATAGTGGTGGCAGTGTCGTGGTAAAATGATGTTACTGGTAGTGTAGTGGTGGTGGTGGTGGTAGTAGTGATGGTAGTTGTGGTCCAGAGGGTGATGTTAGTGGTATGCGTAAGTGGTACCAGGAAATGGGTGAGAGGGACAGGACAGGTATGGTAGTATAGTGTGGGTGCTCGGGGTCAAGGTAGGGGGGGGGGGTGGTTGGTATTGGTGATGGTAGGTGCTAGTAATGGTAGTTGAAGGAGATGGTGGTTGAGATGGTAATGATTATGGAATTTGTGGTAGAAATAGTGGTAGGAGTACTAGTTATGGTAGTGGAGGTGAGGTGGTACAGTACATGTGTGTGTTAAGAAGGAGGAGGAGGAGGAGAAGTGGCCTTGGTGACTCCTGTACCGGTGGTGTAGTGGCCACCTCCGTCTAGTCCTCCAGTCAGTTCGCCGCCTGCCGTCAGTGCGACCACACCTCCCCGGTCCCGCTCCCCGTGGTCAGCTCCTCTTTCTACCTCCTCCAGTCTCTTCCTTCTCTCACGTAGATTCCTCCAAGAATCAAGAAGCCCCAGCAGCAAGTTTTCGAAGACGATTGTTTCTCTTAAGTGTCATTCTTCCAAGAGGATTGACAGTAACGTATTTTACCATCGTCGCGAAGAATTCTGTCAGGGAGACCTCACACACGTCGTAGATAAACGAGTCTGATCTGGATTGTCTTCGTCTGAGAGAGATAGAGATAAACTCCTTCCAGAATCTTTTAGCTACTGTAAGTGGGCTACAAGTCTCTCCAGGAGTGACAGCATCGAGAGATCCTGAACCTTTTGATACTGCTTATTGAAGAGATCGTCTCATCAAGGTTACGAGTCTCTCTAAACCTTTGAGATAGAGCTCTTCTTAAGATATCTCAGCCCCTACATCTCTCCTCCAGGAGTGACAACGTCAAGTCCAAGAGAGAGAGAGAGAGAGAAAGAAAGAGTCCTTTTTACAGGAAGAGATGGAGATGTTCAGTGAGATGTTTAACACGGTGGAGGAGCGGGTGGAGCCCTCACCTACCAAGCTCAAAGGTGAGTCTTGTCTCTCTTCCTGTCTTTGCCTCTCCTATCAATCTTCCTGTTTTTTTGCTTCCCCTGTCTCTCTGTCTCTTTGCCTGGGCCACTGATCTTGTTGTCTGTCTCTCCCTTCTCAGGTACAGTTATCTTTACCCTTCTGCAAACTCACTTGTGCCATCTGCTGACCTCCTCCTCTCTTCGCATTCTTCTATGTTATAATATATTTATTTGTGTCATTATATTTTTGCTATACATTTATTTATTCCCCTTTGTATCTGTGTAGTCTTATCTATATTTACTGTACATACATTCATCTATCTACGCCCCTTTGTTTACATAGCACCTCTCACTACACGTCACAACAACAACATTAACTCGAACCTGTTGGCGAGTTACATATATAGGTTGGTCGGATATCAGCAACACACACACACACGCACCTATTGCAGCTTCTAGTAGTACGTGTTTTACTAGTGCATAAATACCTGAACGACCTTCACCCCTCCTCCTTTCTCTCCCCCTGACCCCCCCTTTCTCTCTCTCTGACCCCCCTCCTCCTTCCCCCTGACCCCCCCTTTCTCTCCCTCTGACCCCTCTCCTCCTCCTCATTCCCCCTGACCCCCCCTTTCTCTCCCTCTGACCCTCCTCCTTCCCCCTGACCCTCCTCCTCATTCCCCCTGACCCCCCCTTTCTCTCCCCCTGACCCTCCTCCTTCCCCCTGACCCCCCCTTTCTCTCCCTCTGACCCCTCTCCTCCTCATTCCCCCTGACCCCCCCTTTCTCTCCCTCTGACCCCTCTCCTCCTCATTCCCCCTGACCCCCCCCTTTCTCTCCCTCTGACCCCTCTCCTCCTCATTCCCCCTGACCCCCCCTTTCTCTCTCTCTGACCCTTCTCCCCCTCCTCATTCCCCCTGACCCCCCCTTTCTCTCCCTCTGACCCCTCTCCTCCTCATTCCCCCTGACCCCCCTTTCTCTCCCTCTGACCCCTCTCCTCCTCCTTCCCCCTGACCCCCCCTTTCTCTCCCTCTGACCCCTCTCCTCCTCATTCCCCCTGACCCCCCTTTCTCTCCCTCTGACCCCTCTCCTCCTCCTTCCCCCTGACCCCCCCTTTCTCTCCCTCTGACCCCTCTCCTCCTCATTCCCCCTGACCCCCCTTTCTCTCCCTCTGACCCCTCTCCTCCTCCTTCCCCCTGACCCCCCCTTTCTCTCCCTCTGACCCCTCTCCTCCTCCCCCCTGACCCCCCCAGCAATATAGTCCTACAAGTGAGAGGAAACATTTCTTGTGCACCGACTCAAAGCTGAATGTAGACCAGTGACTATTTATATCTGCTGTTGGAGGTGTTGTGTTTATTGGTTTAATGGCGCCAGATAGTGGTGTTGATGTGTCTGTGTTTATTGGTTTAATGGCGCCAGATAGTGGTGTTGATGTGTTTGTGTTTATTGGTTTAATGGCGCCAGATAGTGGTGTTGATGTGTCTGTGTTTATTGGTTTAATGGCTCCAGATAGTGGTGTTGATGTGTTTGAGTTTAATGGCGCCAGATAATAATTTTGAATATTGAGCGAGTTCTACTTAGTGACGTCAGTTAATGGTGTCAAGGGAGTGTTTTAGTGGCACCAGTTACTCAGTAATGATGGACGTCAAGGCTTAGTGGCACCAGCTCGTTAAGATGCACGGCGCAGTGTTCTCGAAGTAGTGCAACATTGGCTGTTAACCCCTTGCTTGTTGTGATGCATAGTTAACTGTCTTGGTGACGTGTAAAGGGCTGTTAAGTGACGTGTGTTAAGGGTTGTTAAGAGACGTGTGTCAAGGGTGGTTAGGTGACGCGTGTAAAGGGTTGTTAGGTGACGTGTGTTAAGGGTTGTTAGGTGACGCGTGTAAAGGGTTGTTAAGAGACGTGTGTTAAGGGTTGTTAGGTGAAGCGTGTAAAGGGTTATTAAGTGACGTGTGTTAAGGGTTGTTAGGTGAAGCGTGTAAAGGGTTATTAAGTGACGTGTGTTAAGGGTTGTTAGGTGACGCGTGTAAAGGGCTGTTAAGAGACGTGTGTTAAGGGTTGTTAAGTGACGTGTGTTAAGGGTTGTTAAGTGACGCGTGTAAAGGTTTGTTAAGTGACGTGTTAAGAGTTGTTAAGTGACGCGTGTAAAGGTTTGTTAAGTGACGTGTTAAGAGTTGTTAAGTGACGCGTGTTAAGAGTTGTTAAGTGACGTGTTAAGGGTTGTTAAGTGACGCGTGTAAAGGTTTGTTAAGTGACGCGTGTAAAGGTTTGTTAAGTGACGTGTTAAGAGTTGTTAAGTGCTCTATATAAAAACAACAACGCTAAACTAACCGCTGTTCTACATAACACAAGAACAAAAAGCTAAACTCACAACTATAATTCCCGAATCCTTAATTAGGCGCTACAGGTAGGTCCTCCTATCGAGCGGGAAGGCTAAGGTGTTTATCAGGTGATCACTGGTCCACCGAGGTGAGTGTAGTCCACCTGGGTGAGTGTGGTCCACCTGGGCGGTCCAAATAATACCTCACTTCCCTCAGCCGCCAGAAGGCATGGCGGCGAGGTTGTGAAATAATTCGGCCAAGAATCAAGACACGAATTACCACTGTACTGATCTAACATTGAAATTAGGCAGAAAACGTATACTGAAGTGTTGGTTTTTATTTAACAATATCAGCCCCACGATTAACTTGAGAGGGGGGGGGGGGTATTTTTGGCCTTCTGGTAGTAAAAAATAAATAAATAAATAAATTACTGTTTTCCTCCAAACAATTTTATGAAGAAAGTATCGCTAAAAAAATTAAAATACACAGACAACAGGTATGAACGGCGTCTGATTGGCTGATACCCCCCCCCCCCCACAGACAACAGGTATGAACGGCGTCTGATTGGCTGATCCCCCCCACAGACAACAGGTATGAACGGCGTCTGATTGGCTGATCCCCCCACAGACAACAGGTATGAACGGCGTCTGATTGGCTGATACCCCCCCACAGACAACAGGTATGAACGGTGTCTGATTGGCTATACCCCCCCACAGATAACAGGTATGAACGGTGTCTGATTGGCTGTTACCCCCCCACAGACAACAGGTATGAACGGCGTCTGATTGGCTGATACCCCCCACAGACAACAGGTATGAACGGTGTCTGATTGGCTGATACCCCCCCACAGACAACAGGTATGAACGGCGTCTGATTGGCTGATACCCCCCACAGACAACAGGTATGAACGGCGTCTGATTGGCTGTTACCCCCCCACAGACAACAGGTATGAACGGTGTCTGATTGGCTGATACCCCCCCACAGACAACAGGTATGAACGGCGTCTGATTGGCTGATCCCCCACCCCCTCACCAGACACACAAGTGGGAAAAATAAGGTACAAGTAGAAATAAAATCCTGAACGCTCTATGAACCAGGATAGTAAATAATTAGTTCAATCTATAACATTTATGATCAATCACAAGGTTTATTTTTATCAGCCAATCAGAGCCGTCGATCGCTAATCCATCCATGCCTGTTGTTTGAGTCTATGGCAACAGAGAATCAGTTTATGACTACCCTGACGTCTCGTGCTGTTTGAATTACAGGTGTGTGCGGCAGCTGACCTTCATCTACAGTAGTATTATACTGTATATGAAGGTGGTGGTAGTGGTATTAGTTATAATGTGGTAGTAGTGTGGTGCTGTGATATATGACTTGGTGACCTGTGTAAGTAGCTCAGGTGAGTCAACCAGGTCGTGGGGCCCTACGGAGACCAGGTCGTGGCCACCTGCGGGGGGGGGGGGGGATCAAACGGGTGGTGGTATGTGACCTGTTGACCTGTTCTTGAGGTGTCGGTAGTTTAGTCACGTCTTGACGCCTGATTGTGTCTATGGTAGTTCTGTAGTAGTAATAGTAGTGTGGTTGTAGTAGTAGTAGTAATAGGAGTAGTAATAGTAGTAGTAGTGGTGGTAAAAGAAAGTGGTGGTAGTAGTAGTGACGCCAGCAAGTCCTTCCTCATCGTGAAGCCAGAACATTATGAACGGGCAATGGAGGTTTTTGGCGGAAGTGAGGTCAAAATAACTAAGGACGGCCAAAGACATCTAGGCGCAGTAATTGGCACTACGGACTTCAAGACGAGTACGTAGCTGGAAAGGTGAATGAGTGGGTTAGTGAAATCCAAGCTCTGTCTGAGATTGCTAACACAGAGCCACATGGGACCTTTGCTGCATTCACCCATGGAGTCGAGCATCGCTGGAACTACCTGATGCTTACCATCCCTGATATCGGACCCCTCCTTCACCCTCTGGAAGAAGCTATCAGTGTCAAGTTCATTCCCAAATTAGTGAAACACCCTGACTTAACCCCAGCAGAAAGAGCACTTCTTGCACTTCCATCAAGACTGGGAGGGATGGGACCAACAAATCCAGAGGAGATTGCTGCCACTGAACATCAAAATTCACTTAAGCTCACGGCAGCCCTCACGGACCACATAATAGCCCAGAATGCAACAGGGGAAGTGGATACCAGTGAAGTAAATAAGATTCGTAGGTCCATTACGACAGATCGACAGCACTGCCAAAATGATAAGTTGCAGCAACTATTGCTGCAGGTACCAGAAAATTTGAAAAAAAAAGTAGTTATAGCGCAGGAGGTGGGCGCCTCGAACTGGTTAACTACGTTACCGATAAGGGCAAATGGTTTCAGTCTTAATAAACAAGAATTTACAGATGCCATTGCTCTAAGGTACAGTCGGCCAGTAGAAGGTTTGCCCTCCCAATGCATGTGTGGCTCTTCCTATGATGGCGATCACGCCATGGTGTGCAAGAAGGGGGGCTTCATATGCATGAGGCATGACGAGGTAAGGAATCTCACAGCAAATACGTTGAAGGAAATCTGTCGGGATGTCATGGTAGAACCGACCCTCCTTCCATTGGATGGTGAGATCTTCCAACACAGTACTTCACACACATCTAACGAAGCCCGTATGGACGTCAGTGCTTGAGGATTCTGGAGGCGGGGACAGTGAGCTTTCTTCGACATCAGGATTTTTGATCCCATGGCCGCATGTCACCGTAACCTAGCTCTCGATGCTGAATATAGGAGGAACGAGAACGACAAGAGAAGGGCATATGGGGAGAGAATTCAAAACGTTGATCAAGGCAGCTTCACTCCTCTAGTGTTCACAACCTCTGGTGGGATGGGACCAAGTGCAAGATGTTTCTACGCCAGACTCGCGGAGGTGATCTCCGAACAGAAGCAGCAGCCCAGAAGTTATGTTACAGCCTGGATGAGATGTCGACTGTCTTTCTCTCTCCTTCTGTCGGCTTTGCTCTGCCTCAGGGGAACGAGAGCTTCTGCCCCTACTCGGACAACTGCTGCAGATGTTGACTATGAGGCTACAGTCACTGAATGCCGCATAGATCTGCGGCTCAACTAATTTAACACAGATAGGATAACTACTTATGTATTAGGATATATAATATTAAGGTAAATAAATGGTGGCGAAGGTGTGGTTATTGGGGTAGGCTGGAGGCCACTGTTAGTAGTAGTAGTGGTGGTGGTGGTATTAGAAGTAGTAGTATTAGTAGTGACGGTAGTAGTAGTGGTGGTGGTGGTATTAGTAGTGGCGGTAGTGATGGTGGTGGTGATAGAGATAGTAGTGGTAATAGTGGTAGCAGTGGTATATAGTAGTGGTGGTCAGTAAGGGAGAGTGGAGGAACCTGTATGACTGGTACAATGAATGAGTACAGGGGTCAGTGTGTGTGTGTGTTTCATCTCTGTTAGTCGTGTATTAATCTTCTTCTGATCATCACATTATTCACATATTTCTTTCATTAATGTTGCCAAAAAATGTTAATCTACGTGTAAAAGAAATTTGACTTAAAGCTTCCGCCGTTCCTATTATATCAGCTGAGAGGAAAAACAGATTGGAGACACTGAACTCGAGAAACAAAAGACTCCTCACGCGCAAAATAAAAAGCTGCCACAGGGTAAACGGAGCCATAAATATAATCTCATAATATTAGAAAACGCGTTAATTTAGATATAAAAACAGTGGATACAATAATGTAGATAAGAAATATACCACTGGGCTTGCTTAGCGCTGTGTTGAGGCTCTACAGTACAAGAGTTTTGTCTAGATGGCTGGCAGCACAGCTAGAGGCGGCTCACAGGTGGCGGACGTACAATGAAATACAGAAATTATTATTCTCGTCTGCTTCAGTGTAACACCCGCATGTTGAAGTGCTCCGTGTAGGGCCCTGGCGGTACCTATCTAGGGTGGCTGAGATGGACCCAGTAGGAAGGAGGGAATAACGAGTGACCAGACATATAAACAGATAGAAAATGAGTATTCGTTTTACAAACTCATCCCCGTTCTAAATTTAGCACTGTGTAGACGTGGTGTGTGTGACCCGTTATAAGCCTGCCTTTGTGGCCAGATATCCTGTGTCACGGGGCCTGTCATACCGGCTGTGATCAGATGACAACACCTGTCACATGTTATGTAAAGTGTCAGGTACAGGCAGGAGAATCACTTGTCTGTGTGTCATTCTGTACTTGTCTCCCAATACATACAGAAATATATACAGTATATATGAGCAACACTAAGATGTTCACCACCTAACACATTAATAACACTGTATAAATATTACACTAAGTTTATATAAATGTTGAAAAGCCAATATTAGTACAGGTAACTATGTTAGTATAGGTACCCACGAGCACAAGTACAGGTACCCCACGAACACAAGTACAGGTACCCCACGAACACAAGTACAGGTACCCCACGAGCACAAGTACAGGTACCCCACGAACACAAGTACAGGTACCCCACGAACACAAGTACAGGTACCCCACGAGCACAAGTACAGGTACACCACGAACACAAGTACAGGTATCCACGAACACAAGTACAGGTATCCACGAACACAAGTACAGGTACCCCACGAGCACAAGTACAGGTACCCCACGAACACAAGTACAGGTACCCCACGAACACAAGTACAGGTACCCCACGAACACAAGTACAGGTACCCCACGAACACAAGTACAGGTACCACGACACAGTACGTACCCACGAACACAAGTACAGGTACCCCACGAACACAAGTACAGGTACCCCACGAACACAAGTACAGGTACCCCACGAACACAAGTACAGGTACCCCACGAACACAAGTACAGGTACCCACGAACACAAGTACAGGTACCCCACGAACGCAAGTACAGGTACCCCACGAACACAAGTACAGGTACACCACGAACACAAGTACAGGTATCCCACGAACACAAGTACAGGTATCCACGAACACATGTACAGGTACCCCACGAACACAAGTACAGGTACCCCACGAACACAAGTACAGGTACCCCACGAACACAAGTACAGGTACACCCATATCAAAATAACAATACACGATCACTGCCTCAAGACCCCAGGCAACGTAACAATGACACAACACATTATACACACTACAGTAGTTCTTTTGTCTACAGCTGGCCCTTGTCTGTGTTGAGTAGCACTTGGGAAAAAACACACATGAAAAGGCATAATCAGTAAGGTCAGGATAGGCAGATACTGGAATGAATAAAGACAGCCCAAAAAACCAGTAGATCAGAAAATTACGTAACCATCAAACTATATTTCAGTGACGTCATAATCCAAATATAACAACAAATGACGTATGTTGTAATAACCAACAAACATAAGACTTTAATATAAATAAGAACAGAATGTACCTCTATCTTAAGCTCACCTTCCTAGCAACAACAGTTAAGGGTGGGGTGGGGGAGGGGGATGAATGAATGAGGAAGTCTGAGGGAGGTGGAGAGATCGTGGTGGGGAGAGAGGAGGGGGATACGGAAGGGGAGAGATCTGGGGGGATAGGGAGGAGGAGGGGGAGAGGGGGGGCTTACTAAGGGCAGTGGGTAGCGACGATGAGCTTAAAATAGATTTCATGTGCCGTCGGAATACGATATAGCGAGATGGGTGTTTTAACCTCTGGGGGAGTTAGGCAAGAGGGGAGGGGGGAAGGAGGGAGGTGAGGGCTGTAGGGAAAGGGAGGAGGGGAGGGGGTGGAAGATAAAGAGGAAGTGTCATGGCTGCTAGAGGTAGGGGAGGGTAGTGCAGGGTTAATGAAATGGTGGGGGGTGGCGACAACAAGCCCAAAACAGGTGTACAGGGAAGAGGCAAATACGATGGCTGTCGGAGGAGGAGGAGGAGGAAGAGGAGGTATCGTCTTACGCCAAGCTAAGTTAAGGGAACACAGAACAACATGAAGATCAAGGTGAGGAGACAGGAGGACCTTGTAGGTACCTGTAGAGGCGGGGGGTAACGACCAAGACCCTATTATACAGTAGATTCAGAGGAAGAGGCAACGACAGAAGAGAGCTTTAAGGTGGTGATGGTGATAGTGGGTGGTGATGGTAGTGTGTATTCCGGGTGTGTTTGGATTCACACACACACACACACACACACACACACACACCTAACCAGATTGTCTTTAAAACATCAACTTCCACTTCCTACAAGACTATAATTACCTGACCACATAAAATTATGACTTTTAATACCACTTGTTTGACCCCCCTACTAGACGACTCTAATTAGGTGGTTGGGTCGTTAATGAGGATTGGAAGTGTGACCTTAGTACATTATGAGTTGATTTAGTTCTTCAAGATCACATCCCGTTTTCTTTTTGTTTGTTTTCCTTTTCTTGTTTATATTATTGTTCGATTACTTCGTCTCTTCTTCTACTACTACTACTACTATTACTACTACTACTACTACTACAAGTATCATTACCATTACAGTTATAACTACTACTATTACTACAATTATTATTACTTCAACTACCATTGCTACAGGGACTACTAACACAACTACTACTCTTCTACTACCACATACGACTTCTACTATTTTTTCTACTACTACTACTACTACTACTACCCATTCTCTCAAATTATACTTTCTTTTTAATATTAAATAGTACCAGTATACTTTGCTACTTTCCCTGTATACTATAAAATATTATACTTTCTCCGCTGACCTCAAAATATAAAACTTTCACTATGAACTACGTAAACTTGTGCTTTCTCCATGTTCATAGTATAATTTGCTACTTAGCTCTGTTGAATTTAGCCTTATACTTTTCCACCTGTTAACGGTATATTTTACTACTTTCTTTTAATAGTTTGGCCTTAAACTTTCCACCCCAGCTTATTTCACCTAAAGCTTAACCACCCTAACGCTATTTGGAGGGATGGGGTTAGGTTAGGTTAGGGTGATTAATCTTTAGGTGAAATAAGCTAAGGTGGAGAGATTCTTCAAGTGATCCATTGCTACTGTTTTTTTTCCTGTTAACAGAGAAGCGTAAAACTTTCACCGTTAGTAATGTTCACTCTCTGTTAACGGTACAAGGGGCTACTGTACAGGTAGTTAAAATATCTCCACGATTGAGAGAGAGAGAGAGAGAGAGAGCAATGTACTCTGCCATATACTGTAATAGAGCAAATCCTTTAAAAGTACTTAGACTATATACAATGTACACCTTAAACTACACCTATAAAAGTACATCCCACTGTAATTGGAATCTTAACTAGTACATTTACTCTTGAGTACAACCATCATTAGTACTCTCATCTCATGTACTGTGTACCTACATCTTAAGTACATTCCCCATTAGTACAAACCTACACTTCCTCAAAGGTACACCTCAACCACTAATTACATCCACATCTTTAGTACACCTCTGCTCACTACACTCAGCTAAATATAGACAGACACTCAAACAGACAGATAAATAGACAGGTCATTTTTGAAGATTTAAATCATTAGTGTTCATCTTGTGTTTATTTACAATCTAAGAACAGCTGTTTCACGTGTGCCACATCTCCGTCGGTATGAATATTCTAAACTTTTTTTTCCACTACTGTCACTTTTATTTTCGTGGTCTGCGTCGTGTGTTATGTTCCTACGTTGTTTACCTGTCGTGTTGTTGGGAGAATACTGGATGAGGAGGGGGGAAAGGAAGGTAGAGTAAAGGAGAGAAAGAGGAGATGTGGCAACGTTGGTCATTGAAAGGGAAAGTGGCTCGCTGATTGACGAAAGTTTACGCAGACAGACAGTAGTGCCACTTGTCTGTCTGTATGGCTGTATGTCTGTCTGACGCGTTTAACATACAGACATTACGTGGCATTATGTTTTGTATCTACGTGGAAAATCTATGAAATTGCAGTTATTATTATTCCGTAAAATACAGAAATCAGGTCCTGTAATATATACCAAAAAAAATCAATCAAGTGACAAATTTCTACATAAAAATTGAATAAAATGTTACATTAAATTACCTGTTGGTGTATTTTAATGAATTACCTGAAGATTAGACACCCTAGTTTATTTTACCTGAAGATTAACCACCCTAACGTTACCTGGGGGAGGGGGGGGGAGGGTTAGGTTAGGATAGGTGAGTTTATGTTGTGTTATATTATGTTAAATCATGTTAGGTTAGGTTAGGTGAAATAAACAGAGGTGTCTAAGCCTCAGGTGATCTACTTTGTGTAAGGTAAGGCAAAGGTGCAAATTAATTATAGATCTGACTGAATAAAAAAAAATATCCCTAACAGTTTAATAATACACCTGACTACTCGTATATATGACTACTCGTACATACAGTATATAATAACCCATATAACCACACATAGTTGTGGTAATATAACAACCTCGTTACTATAAATATTATGATTATATAAACCTCGCCATCCGGTACAAAACAGCAACATACCACAACATAAAAATCACAATTTGTTTGTTTCATTTTGTTTGTATCAAGAGAGTTTGTTCGTTTGTCTCATGGCGCAAAAATATAGAAATAGTTTTGTTGTTTCTCTGTGTATTTGTTTCAGTTACTTGTTAGAATTTTTTTTTTATTTCTTAGGTGTCTTTGTAAGTCTGTGTGTCTGTGTGTGTTTGTGTGTTTGTTGGAAATTAGATCTTTTTTGTGTGCGGAAGTTTGTGTTGATGCAGATGTGTTTGGAAGTTTGTTTGTTTTAGGTTCGTGTTGATGAAGATGTATTTATTTGTTAACCATACTGTATTTGTTGTAGACCAGTGAGGAAGTAACGTTCTCTCATTTTCTCTACCTATTTCCTTTTTTCATCCTTTCTATCACTTTCTCTCTCCTTCATTCTCCGTCACTCTCTTTCTGTCTCTCACAACCCCCCCCCCCCCCCCTCATTCTCTGTCACTCCGTCTCTGCAGCGGGCCTATTGTCTCATACTGGGCAGTCCCATTTACACCCAACCCCTATCGCTCATATATCCAACCAACCTGTGTTTGAAGCTATCCAGCGTATTCGAGTTAATGATGATGTTTGGTAACTTGTTCCACTCATCCACTACTCTGTTTCCAAACCAGTGTTTACCTATTTCGCGTCTAAATCTAAATTTGTCTAATTTAAAACCATTGTTACGAGTTCGCTCCTGGTTGGATAGTTTGAGTACCTTTGTTATATCACCTTTGTTTAGCCCTGACTTCCATTTGTACATCATGATCATATCGCCCCTCACTCTACGTCTCTCAAGGGAGTACAAATTTAGATGCTGTAACCTGTCTCTGTACTCAAGGTTCCTAATGCCCGGGATTAGTCTTGTCATTCTCCTCTGAATTCTTTCTTGGGATTCTATATCCATTCTGTAGTAGTGACCAGAATTGAACTGCGTAATCCAGGCTGGACGGTAGTAGGTTAGTTGGACAGTACCTAGCTACTTCCCGTCACTGACCTACTGTCTTGAACTGACAGGAGAAAGTGAAGGAATGCCGTGAATAGGTCGGCTTGTTGACCTCATCGCGTTACGCCTAGCACCTGTTGAGTGTTGACCCCACTACCTGTTGACCCCACCACCTGTTGACCCCACCACCTGTTGACCCCATCGTGTTAACCCTACCACCTGTTGACCCCATCGTGTTGACCCCACCACCTGTTGACCCCATCGTGTTGACCCCACCACCTGTTGACCCCATCGTGTTAACTCCACCACCTGTTGACCCCATCGTGTTAACCCTACCACCTGTTGACCCCATCGTGTTAACTCCACCACCTGTTGACCCCATCGTGTTAACCCTACCACCTGTTGACCCCATCGTGTTAACCCTACCACCTGTTGACCCCATCGTGTTAACCCCACCACCTGTTGACCCCATCGTGTTAACCCCACCACCTGTTGACCCCATCGTGTTAACTCCACCACCTGTTGACCCCACTACCTGTTGGCTCACTTGATACCAACGTAAACTTTGAACACAGGAAATACATAATCATATACATTAACCAACTGCTAAGTACTGTACCCCGAAGCGTCCATTATCCACGTGTCAAATATCAATCATTCCCGTTTTAAAGAACCGCAAACGTCAATTACCCGCATTAGATAACAGCAAGCGTCAATTACCCGCATTAGATAACCGCAAACGTCAATTACCCGCATTAGATAACCGCAAACGTCAATTACCCGCATTAGATAACCGCAAACGTCAATTACCAGCATTAGATAACCGCAAACGTCAATTACCCGCATTAGATAACCGCAAACGTCAATTACCCGCATTAGATAACCGCAAACGTCAATTACCCGCATTAGATAACTGTCAACGATAATCATTTATATTTAAAATAACCGCATATAACATGTTTTCGGAATTCACATAGCCGCAGACGTGAACTATATGTAGTATTTGACCGCCTCTGCCCCACCTTATAAGAAGACAAACACTATCTATCGATCTATCTATCTATCTCTCTGTCTATCTATCTATCTACGATGTATGGGGTAGGTCAATGAATGGAGAAATCATAGCGAATAGTGATGATGCAAGACACGTGTAGAAAGTGAGACTTAAAGTGCTAAGACAATAGGTAGAAATAGCCATATATATACTTGTTCATAAGTGTGTGTGTGTGTGTGTGTGGGTGTGGTGGGTGTGTGGGTGTGGGTGGGTGGGTGGGTGTGTGGGGTGAGTTTATTTCTAGAGGGAATAGAGCGGCGGGGTGAACAGTAGGCATAATGTTTTAAGTGACTACAACGCTAAGAAAGTACTAATCTCTCTCTCTCTCTCTCTCTCTCTCTCTCTCTCTCAACACCACAACGAATCCATTCACAGTTCACTACGCGGTTAGGATGTTTACTTAACGCTGGCTTATGACGTGGCCATTGTTTACACGATCAGCTGACCGAGGGTGATTATTGCCAGACGTCGCTATTACCAGGGTGACTGATTGGCGAGTGTCGTAAGATTCTGAAATGTTTTAATCTGTCTGTCTGTCTGTCTGTCTACCTCTGTCCGTCTGTTTACAAGGACAACAATAACTTATATATATGTGTACAGGTGGCGCCCGAGACAGTACACACTCTCGTATGCTTAAAATACTTCTGAATATAAACCTTTTATAAACCAATAGAAAAACAACACCTCAGAATGTCATCAGTGAACAGCAAAACAATGTGACTCAATGAAGGACACGAGGAGGAGGAAGGAGAAAAGAAGGAGGAGAAGAAGGAGTAAGAAGAAGAGGAGGGGGAGGAGTAAAGAGGAGGAGGAGGAGTAAGAAGAAGAGGAGGAGGAGTAAAGAGGAGGAGGAGGAGTAAGAAGAAGAGGAGGGGGAGGAGCAGTAAGGAGAGGAGAAGAAGAAGAGGAGGGGGAGGAGTAAAGAGGAGGAGGAAGAGTAAAAAGAAGAGGAGGGGGAGGAGTAAAGAGGAGGAGGAGTAAGAGGAGGGGGAAGGGCAGGAGGAGGGTTCTATTTCCTATCACATCGGGCTAGAGTGTGGCGCCAACCATGGTATCAACATATATACTATGAAGGAATTCCTGTCACGCCAAGGCTAGGCTGTGACGTCACGTGGATCGTCTGGTAAAGCCACAATCACCAGGATGATGTGGGTTAGGTTCACCTGTAGGATGTGACGTCACCGTGTGCAGAGAGAGAGAGAGAGAGAGAGAGAGAGAGAGAGAGAGAGAGAGAGAGAGAGTACAGGATGTGGCTGCGAACGAAAGGAAAAGTGTTCTTGGTATTTTCTCGCTTCATGAGGGTTCCCACACTTGCTCCTGACCCACCACTAAGCCCAACCCCATGACCCACTCCTACAGCCCACCTCCATGACCCACTCCCCCATGCCCGCTGATGTGACCCATTTCCTTGGCCAATGATGTAAATTACTGTACCTCTTTGCCTACCTGTATGACCCAACTAATCTTACTCAACCACCTAATATACCTCCCTGACCCCTATTACCCACCTATTTAACCCACCTCCCTGACCTCCATTACCCACCTATTTAACCCACCCTCGTGACTCGTTTAGTTTTATCACACCTTCAGTTTACATCATTAACGCTGGTGTTTGTAAATAAGCACCTTATTTACAAACACCAAGTTCTCTGTTAGTTACACCTTTTACATTACGAAAAGCCGAGGTAAACACTAGTACTACCACATTCCTAGTTCAAAAATTCTCTTAAGGCCATAATATCACACAGATGAATGTTCAAAATGTTCACATGTTCAATTTCCTCTTACCCTGAACAAAGAACAGATCCAACCCCCTTAAGTTATCACAAGTTCGCCCGTTCAATAGTTTTCCTACTAACTGGATATGTGAGAACGACAGCAAAAATATAGATTCAGTATATTCAATTCGTCTTCTTCAAACTACAGGTGGGAGAACATATCTATGTGACTCATCCAAACTACGACAAATGAAACCAGTCCAAATGGATTCGCTTTCGTATTCGTTGTAAGAGAAAAACAAATGACTGTAGAAATTGTTAAGATAAACCGGAACCTGGATTATGGCAATGCATGGAGTGTTAGGCAGCCCCTTCACAACAGAGGATTAAAAGTACACATATTACTAATGACTATAACACTCCCAAATGAAGCTTAATAATTACACTGTTAGATAATACTCAAGCTTGTGTGGCAGGTAGAGATGAATTAAGCATTCCAGAGGTTTATAATATGGCGGCCAGTCAGCAACTACTGTGCATATTGATGGGCCTCCCACCTGCTGCTTTATACGCTTCCACTCCCAAGGTCACACCGTCGCCGTCCCAAGCACAGACTGGACTTGCTTTTCACAGGGGACCTCGGCGTTGGTCTACACTAGGCGGATCCACTGCCCTAATATTGAGACTACTGCCCTACCATTGAGACTATTGCCCTACCATTGAGACTACTGTCCTACCATTGAGACTACTGCCCTACCATTGAGACTATTGCCCTACCATTGAGACTATTGCCCTACCATTGAGACTACTGTCCTACCATTGAGACTACTGCCCTACCATTGAGACTACTGCCCACCAATGAGACTATTGCCCTACCATTGAGACTACTGCCCTTCCATTAATCCTACCGCCCTGCCCCACCATGAAGACAAACCACTCGCCTGTAATCAACGAAAACTATCATTTATCTCTCTCTCCTAATGTATTCCAGGGAAATAAATCAAACCTTGGGAACATTTAAATTATTCTCAGGAAATAAATTAGCGTCTCGTTAAAGAAAAATACAGTTTTAACGTCAAATAAATCATATTATTACCTCCTGGAAAAAAAAATCATGACGAAAGAAAACGGAAGTGGCCTGAGGTTGCTTCTTCAAGGGGATAACTTTCGTATTTCCCGGCAGTAACCAGGTCAATGGTGAAGGTTGTCTGCGTGGTCTACTCTCAAACGAGTTACGAAAGTGTTTGTGATCTTCGTGTGGTGAGGTATGATAAAATTATCTTGTAGGTATTGATGGTGTTGTTGTGTATGAGGGATAGTGAGAGGGAGGGATAGTGAGAGGGAGGGATAGTGAGAGGGAGGGATGGTGAGAGGGAGGGATAGTGAGAGGGAGGGATGGTGAGAGGGAGGGATGGTGAGAGGGAGGGATAGTGAGAGGGAGGGGGGGGCTTGGTGGAATGAGGGTGAATAGATGGTAAGCAGGACCATGGGGGGGGGGGGGGCTTTGTGTTAAGAGATGAAGGAGACAACATTGAAGATAGTTCCTTATTAACATAACTTTTTCCCACTCAGTTATCCACACACACGTACACACAAAACACACACACACACACAGAGTTCAAAATAAATTACAATTAAATGAAAATAGATGAACAAAACAAAACAAACAAACAAACACAGATGAAGAGAACGTGTGAGGGGCAGTAGTCATGCCCTCCTTGACCTTGTGGTTTAATAGTCAGTTTGGAGGAGTGATCGAGTGACGTCACAGAGGTCAAGGGTAGTCATGCCCTCCTTGACCTTGTGGTTTAATAGTCAGTTTGGAGGAGTGATCGAGTGACGTCACAGAGGTCAAGGGTAGTCATGCCCTCCTTGACCTTGTGGTTTAATAGTCAGTTTGGAGGAGTGATCGAGTGACGTCACAGAGGTCAAGGGGGAGTAGGAGGAGAAGGGGGAAGGGAGAGGGAAAGGGGGGTTATCTGTGTTGTTTAAAGGGTAAGTGAAGGGAAAGAAGGAGGCAGGCCCTTTAGTGTGTCGTGTTATGTGTATAAACAATATTCCCGTATATACAAGTACAACACGTGCACAATGTTGGAACACTACCACGATCACGACGAAGACTACGGCGCTAAACCAATCTATGACAACACACGAAACTAATAAACCAAAACACATTTAAATCAACCTAACCTAACCTAACCTAACCTAACCTAACCTAATCTAATCTAATCTAACCTAACCTAACCTAACCTAACCAAATCTAATCTAACCTAACCAAATTTAACCTAAACTAACCTAATCTAACCTAACCAAATTTAACCTAAACTAACCTAATCTAACCTAACCTAACCTAACCAAATTTAACCTAAACTAACCTAACCTAACCTAACCAAATTTAACCTAAACTAACCTAATCAACTGAACATCTCCCATTCATTCTATGTATGTAAGTAGAAGTACACACACCATTTAGATACACACACACATACACACACACACACACACACACACACACACACACATACACACACACAAAAAGGAAAAACAGAAGCCATGTTTTCATTGGCTGTTCTCATTGCGAGCTCCTATTGGTTCTTTTAAAATGTGTTCTCATTGGTGGTTGTTCTATATTGGGCTGTCATTGGCTAACAGTGATAGTGATGTGGTATGTGTGAGAGAAAGAGAGAAAGAGATGTGGTATGTGTGAGAGAAAGAGAGAAAGAGATGTGGTATGTGTGAGAGAAAGAGAGAAAGAGATGTGGTATGTGTGAGAGAAAGAGAGAAAGTGATGTGGTATGTGTGAGAGAAAGAGAGAAAGAGATGTGGTATGTGTGAGAGAAAGAGAGAAAGAGATGTGGTATGTGTGAGAGAAAGAGAGAAAGAGATGTGGTATGTGTGAGAGAAAGAGAGAAAGAGATGTGGTATGTGTGAGAGAAAGAGAGAAAGTGATGTGGTATGTGTGAGAGAAAGAGAGAGAGTGATGTGGTATGTGTGAGAGAAAGAGAGAAAGTGATGTGGTATGTGTGAGAGAAAGAGAGAAAGTGATGTGGTATGTGTGAGAGAAAGAGAGAGAGTGATGTGGTATGTGTGAGAGAAAGAGAGAAAGTGATGTGGTATGTGTGAGAGAAAGTGATGTGGTATGTGTGAGAGAAAGAGAGAGAGTGATGTGGTATGTGTGAGAGAAAGAGAGAGAGTGATGTGGTATGTGTGAGAGAAAGAGAGAAAGTGATGTGGTATGTGGAGTGAGAGTGAAAGTGAGGTGAAATGAGTGAAAATGAGGTGGCACAGTATGAGTGAGGGTGAAAGTGAGCATGTCCTTAGACCGACAGTGACCCTCCCACCTGCCGCCCTTTTAAAGAAAGTACTCGGGGCGGAGGGGTGGGGGAGTCCTTCTTGGGGTGAAAGTGTGTGTGTATATGTGTGTGTGTGTGTGTGTGTGTGTGTGTGACTTTTTGTGAATTATAATTGCTTTTGTATGCCTGTATGTGAATCTGTAAGTGTATGTATGTATGTAAGTAAGTATATGTAGGTGAGTATTGGTAAATGATAACTGTTTAACTATTTGTGTATGTATATTACGTGTGTAGGTGTAAC
This sequence comes from Homarus gammarus, assembly GCA_958450375.1. NCBI lineage: Eukaryota > Metazoa > Arthropoda > Malacostraca > Decapoda > Nephropidae > Homarus > Homarus gammarus. The sequence continues at coordinate 218,245 of CAUDMG010003475.1, forward strand.
AGGATGATTCTTTTTATGTATATGTATTCATACCTACGAATATACATCCATATGTATACCTACTTAAAAACCCAACAGAAATAAATCCCACGTGGAAAAAAAAAATTCTCTCCCACAAACACACAAAAAAAACTGAAAAAAAAATAATATCAGAAAATATCGACATAAAATCACTCATCATTTTCGCACTTATGGTCCAGTGATATATAATGGTCAGAGTGCCATAGGTAATGACAGGGTGGTCTTGTGTACGATGGTGTTACAGGGGGGGGGAGGGGCTGTTGACTGGTGTGATGAGTGGGGGGGAGGAGGGGGGGGGGAGACTGTGTTTCTGACTGTTTTGTGGTGACTGTATGTTTTTCAGACTGACTGATTGTGTGGCGATCGTGTGTTTTTCTGATTGTGTAGTGACTGTTTTTCAGACTGTTTGTGTGGTGACTGTATGTATTTCTGACTGTCCGATTGTGTGGTACCTGTGGGTTTTTTTTTTACTGTTATTGACTGACTGTGTACCCCTGATTGGTTGAATATGACTGTGTGATGACTGTTGTACTTCCTTAACTGTGCGGTAACTAGGTCCTTAACGATTGTCTGTATCTGACTGTGTAATGCTGTGGTCTAGTGACTGTTAGACTGTGTGGGTCCCTGTCTAACTGTTTACAGAAATCAAATTTTGAGTTATGGAGAAAAGTTGAATTCCTGACCTGAATCTTGTCAGCCCTCTACTGTTTTTTGGATTCACGGATTGGGAGCTGACAGAAGGGACTGGTGGGGCTGATAGACTTGACTGGTGGGGCTGATAGACTGGACTGGTGGGGCTGACTGACTAAATAGGTCTGGCGGGGCTGACAGACAGGAAGTGAGGAGGGTGAAGAAATATGAAGCGGGATACCTTGAGAGGCTGTGGCAGGTAACTGACTACCGCGTGGGACCCTCACTGACCTTGGCGTGAGGGGGGGAGAGGAGGGGGGGAGTGAGGGGGGTTGGGGGAGCAAGGGGAAGGGGAGAAAACGGGAAAAAGAAGGAAGGGGGAGGGCAGACGGGTTTAAAAATTAGTGGTAAACATATGACGTAAAAAAGGAAGAGGAGGAGGGAGGTGAAAGGAGGAGGAAGTGGAGAGGAGGGAAGGTCGATGGTGTAAGGAGGGTGGAAGCGAGGGGGAGGGTGGTGAGGAAGAGAGGTAGACAAGGTGAGATGTGTTCTTGCAGGTAAAGGGTGTGGTTACCTCACTTACTCAGTGTTGTAACCTGCACTCTCTCTCTCTCTCTCTGTCTCCCTCTCTTTATGGTTGATCCACCGAGACAATGTAGCAGAAACACACACACACACACACACACACACACACACACACACACACACACATGGATAAACAGTACCAAACAACTCGTCTACTAAGACTTTGACATTTGTTGTGATTATGACGTCTGAACATGACCTGAATAAGAATTGAATGACATCTTGAATACAATCTTAATATAAGAAAAACATAAGAAAGTAAGGAGTCTGCAATAGGCCGGTTGGCCTGTGCATGGCAGCTCCTGTCGAGAGTTACTACCACTCTCTATCAACCATGATCTATCTAGCCTCCTTTTACAACTTTCCAGCGTTCCAGCACTTACTACAAAGTTGCTAAGCTTGTTCATTACCTGAACATGACCTAATTATGCCCTGAACATGACCTAAATCTGAATCAGTTTCATCTCCACCTTTTCCACATTTCCTGTTACGTGATAACACCCCCGAGCACAAGGCGATCCTCCTCTCCCTCCCTCGCCTGACCTTTAAGAGGGCCACCTGGGCCAGCCACGCACTGACCAAATCCGAATACCTGAGGGAGGGAGGGAGGGAAGGAGGAGGGAGGGAGGGAGGGAGGTATGGAGGGAAGGAGGGAGGGAGGGAGGTATGGAGGGAAGGAGGGAGGGAGGGATGGAAGGAGGTAGAGAGGGAGGGAGGGAACGACTTCCTTATTACGTCCACAGTTACACCTGCTCATCATCTCACCTGTGCTGGGCTTCCTCGTGTGCCATACACCTTTCAATCAACCCATTTTACGTCTACCACACTACACATGCGTTGTATGAGATTCTACCACACTACACATAAGAACATAAGAATGGAGGAAACTGCAGCGGGCCTATTAGCCCATACTGGGCAGTCCCATTTACACCCAACCCCTATTGCTCATATAAACATCCAACCTGTGTTTGAAGCTATCCAGCGTATTCGAGTTAATGATGATGTTTGGTAACTTGTTCCATTCATCCACTACTCTATTTCCAAACCAATATTTACCTATTTCGCGCCTAAATCTAAATTTGTCTAATTTAAAACCATTGTTACGAGTTCGCTCCTGGTTGGATAATTAATTTGAGTACCTTTGTAATGTCCCCTTTGTTTAGCCCTGACTTCCCTTTATACATCTCTATCACGCCGCCCTTCACTCTACGTCTCTCCAGGGAGTGCAAATTAAGATGCGTTAACCTGTCTCTGTACTCAAGGTTCCTAATGCCCGGGATTAGTCTTGTCATTCTCCTCTGGATTTTTTCCAAGGTTTCTATATCCATTCTGTAATACGGTGACCAGAACTGAACTGCGTAATCCAGGTGAGGTCTCACAAGCGCAAGATATAATCTTAAGATGACCTCGCTAGTCTTGTAACTAACACTCCTTTGTATGAACCCAAGTGCTTTATTAGCCTTGTAACGAGCAAAAACACATTGTTTACTTGGCTTAAGGTTCCTTCTTATCATTACTCCTAAATCTCTCTCGCAGTCGGATTTCACAATGGCATCGTTGTTCATCTGGTAACTGGTTTCCATGTTTACATCTCCTATACTGAGTACTTTACATTTGTCCACATTGAATTTCATCTGCCATTTTTCAGACCATTCGAAAAATTTGTTTAGATCTTTGTAGTTTTGCGGAGTCATCGTCAGATTTAATTCCACGTCCTCTTTTAGTGTCATCAGCAAATTTACTTATGTTGCTGTCTGTGCCGATATCTATGTCGTTTGTGTATATAATAAATAATAATGGTCAAAGAACTGAGCCTTGCGGAACTCCACTAGTGACGTTGCTCCAATGGGATTTGGTGCCGTTCATGCTCACTCTCTGTTTCCTGTCCTGTAACCACGCCCTAATCCATTTTAGAGTATTACCTTAATGACATGTGCTTCTACCTTTCTTAATAGTCTTTCGTGGGGGAATCTGTCGAAGGCTTTGCTAAAGTCGAGATATACCACATCATAATTGTGCCCCTCGTCCACCGATTCGAAAACTGATGAAAAGAATGTTAATAGATTAGTTAGACATGCACGCCCGCTTGTGAAGCCATGCTGGGAATCATTAATCAATTTGTGCTTCTCCAGGTGGTTTCGAATAGAGTTTGAAATGATTACTTCCAGTAATTTGCCTACAATTGATGTTAGACTGATTGGGCGGTAGTTAGAGGATAGTGATCTATCCCCCTTCTTGAAAACCGGTATTACATACGTTGTATGATATTCTACCACACTACACATGCGTTGTATGATAATCTACCACACTACACATGCGTTGTATGATATTCTACCACACTACACATGCGTTGTATGATATTCTACCACACTACACGTGCGTTGTATGATGTTCTACTACACTACACATGCGTTGTATGATATTCTACCACACTACACATGCGTTGTATGATATTCTACTACACTACACATGCGTTGTATAATATTCTACCACACTACACATGCGTTGTATGATAATCTACCACACTACACATGCGTTGTATGATAATCTACCACACTACACATGCGTTGTATGATATTCTACCACACTACACATGCGTTGTATGATATTCTACCACACTACACATGCGTTGTATGATATTCTACCACACTACACATGCGTTGTATGATATTCTACTACACTACACATGCGTTGTATAATATTCTACCACACTACACATGCGTTGTATGATAATCTACCACACTACACATGCGTTGTATGATATTCTACCACACTACACATGCGTTGTATGATAATCTACCACACTACACATGCGTTGTATGATATTCTACCACACTACACATGCGTTGTATGATGTTCTACCACACTACACATGCGTTGTATGATGTTCTACTACACTACACATGCGTTGTATGATATTCTACCACACTACACATGCGTTGTATGATATTCTACCACACTACACATGCGTTGTATGATATTCTACCACACTACACATGCGTTGTATGATATTCTACCATACTACACATGCGTTGTATAAGATCCTACCACACTATACACATGCGCACTTGAACTAAAAATAAGAACACATCGTGACAAAGCTCTAACACGTACCACATCCATCACCAGGGTCATGAACACACACACACACAGCTCTGACTCGTTACATCAGGGTTCCATGGACGTAAAATATACACAGGGATTTTTTGTTCTCTTGACCAACAAACAGAAACACTCACATGACATCGTTTATATTATTCGCCAACAACAGCAGGTGATGATTGAGTTTATTTTTGGATTATAGGAAAGAAATGACACACGTTACCTTCAGTATATATTTTACAGTGATCCTGTTGTGGGAATACTTGAAGGTTTATGTAAATGAGAAAATTAACGTCGTCACATTAATTCAGGGTTGTGTAAATGAAAAGTTAAGTAAGGGTTGTGTAAATGAGAAATTAATACTGCCAAATTAATTCAGGGTTGTGTAAATGAAAAAAGGTAGCACTGCCAAATTAATTCAAGGTTGTGTAAATGAACAGTTAACTCAGAGTTGTAGAGTAAATGAAAAAGTAACTGAGAATCACGTAAAAAAAAAAGACCTTGAAAGTCAAACTAACTCCGGGTTACATAAATGAGGTGTTATACCCTACAAATTCAATTAGTTTTTCTGTTGACCCCCCCACCCCCCTCCCCACCCCCCACACCCACCCCCACACACACCCCCCCACACACACAAAGACAGTTCCGTTGCAAGACTGGGATCTGAGACTCATAAAGTATTTCAAGGTTATATAGTTAAGAGTAAATGCCGTTCAAAATCTAGTGTGCATTTATTTTTTCCTCAGTGATAAAAGAACTAGACTAATTCAGTGTTACATAGAAGAGAAAAAAATATAACTAAATCACAATTATAGGCTATTTTGATGCTTATTCAGGATTACACAAACAAGACACAATAAAACTAATTTAATAAATGAATATCTCTTTAATGTAACACATAAATTGAAGTTGTTTTGAGTGATACATATGAAGGTATATCAGGGTCGTATACACAATATGGCGTATAATTGAACGTATTCATTATTTATGAAGGGTGGCGCCATCTGTTGTCAGGAATCTGGTGTTTACTCTATATTCGTCAGCCATTACAACTAGACTATGATGTAATGAGTACCATATTAGGATCATGTGAATGTTAATAAACCCTCATTAGCTTATTTTACCTGACGATTCAACACCTTAATGCTACTGTATCTGAAGGTTAAGTTAGATTAGTTTAGGTTAGGTTTGGTTAGGTTAGGTTAGGTTTGGTTTGGTTTGGTTAGGTTTGGTTTGGTTAGGTCAGGTTAGGTTTGGTTTGGTTTGGTTAGGTTAGGTAACTGTGTTTAATCTTAATGTCAAATAATCTGGAGGGCTAATCTACATGAGACCCCAATCTTATTTGTTCTTACCTTAGTATCTCAAGGGTCATCTAGTGTCGTAACTCTTGGGGGGCAGTGGTTGACATTTACGTCTTAAACCAATAAGAAGAGCAACAGGGATTCTCAGAGTGTGAGTTGGTTCACATTAACACAATGACTCGAGATTTTGAAAGTCATGTAACTGATTCACGTTAAGGTACGACACAAGGGTGGCTTCTCAAACTGATTTAGACTCATTATCGTATGTATTAGTTAAGGCAGGAAATACCGTACCGTGCATTACGATTGGTTAGTGGGTTTAATATAGAGGAGATAGGCTCGTAAACATGTAACGTAGAGAGAGAGAGAGAGAGAGAGAGAGAGAGAGAGAGAGAGAGAGAGAGAGAGAGATCACTTAGCTCGTAGAAAAAAAGGAAAACAACTATTAAACCTCACCAGGCCAGTCCGCCTTCCCTGGCAGTAGGAGGAATCTGCCTCAGAGGTCAAATGAAGTCAGAGCGAGGCAGTCCTACACACTGTTACCAACCCATCCACGTCCCTCCTATCCCGTCTCTTACCTGTGTAGAGCTGCAGGTGTCTGTCAGCTGGGTAGTAGACAGGTGGAATCAATTGAACATTAGTCCCCTAAACTTATATCACCTGATGACTAAACACCTTAACGTTACCTAGGAGGGGGTTAGGTTAGGTTAGGTTATGATAGGTGGGGTTAGGTTAGGTCGTTACCTCTTAGTTTACACTGGGGAATGTTAGATAAGATTAAATTACGTTATATTAGATTCGGCTATGTTATGTTAGGGTAGGTTAACAATAAGGTGTTTACTTCACAGGTAATATAAACTGAGATGTCCACTGATGATGTGACCCCAAGGGATGTGGTGTTGTAAACCATTGTCTCACTCTACTAAAGCAACAGAGTCTGGTTTGAACACATCCTGACTGGTTCTAATGGCGTGACGTCATAGTTTATTTGTATACAGTATATTAACACGTGGTTCATGCAGTTAAAGTTGCCTAAGTATGATTAAGTTAGGTTAGTTATGATATTACCTGCAGTTAGGGTTGTTTAGGTCATGGTTAGGTTAGATTAGTTCAAGTTTACTGTAGTTAATTTAGAGGTTAAATTAGATTCGATAGAAGTTATGGCTAATTTCCGGCAGGTTAGGTTAGGTTAGGTTATGTTATGTTATGTTAATTACACTATTATGTTATACTATGTTCAGTTACCTAGAAACAAAGAATAAGTACAACAGGAACAGTCTTCGGAACGAGAGTGGTCTGGTGGACTAGTTTTTGTCAGGGGTAGGGGGTGAGGGGTAGGGGGTGAGGGGTAGGGGGTGAAGGGTAGTGGGTGAAGGGTAGGGGGTGAGGGGTAGGGGGTGAAGGGTAGGGGGTGACAGGTAAGGGGTGAGGGGTAGAGGGTGAGGGGTAGGGGGTGAGGGGATAGAGGAGCTTCGTTACGTCACACTCTCCTCACCCCAAAAGGTATAATGGAGAGAGAGAGAGAGAGAGAGAGAGAGAGAGAGAGAGAGAGAGAGAGAGAGAGAGAGAGAGAGAGAGAGAGACTGACTTTTTCTGGAAAAAAAAAACTCACATTAAAAGTTCACTTGGTGGAACTTTATGCCAAGGAGTCAGATAAGTGAAAATTTGACTCTGAACTAGTGTTAGGTCAGTCAGTCAAGTCAGTAAGTTCTGTCTCGATATTAATTACTAGTAAGGATTAAATTTAACGTTGGAACCTTTGAGAAACCATCTTTGAGCCGTGGTACAATTAGATAGTCACATTTGCATTTATATGAAAATTTAACATAGGAACCCTTATGAATCCATCTTGATACCGCAGCTTAAATTAGTTGCGATCTTTATGATAAAATTTAACCCACGAACCTTTGAGAATCCAGATCCAGTTGCTTCCGTGTTTACAAATAAATATAAAACATGATCTCTACATTTACAACTTACACTGAGGGCAAACTATTTATTTTCGTTTTTAATTCGCGCGTTGAACTTACTATAAGGAATGACTCAGCCGATACACACCTTATAATGACCATGACAACGAGTGACTTTATTCTCTATAGTGTGTTTGTTATTGTTGATGACGTCATGGTAGAGGGACACGTGTCTAAATGAGGTTTCGTTGTGTATATACATGTATATAAAATATATCTACATAATTATTTTGTTTATATCTTTGTCTATCTACGGTTACTGCTACCATTTATTCTTCTCTTCTGTTTTTCCACATCTGCCCTTCATACACTCCCTCCCTCACCTCCAGGTACACCCTCCCTCACCTCCAGGTACACCCTCCCTCACCTCCTCCATCTTGTGTTACAGGGGAGTGGCCAGCTTGGCTTCGTGGTAGTTTCCTACGGGTGGGACCTGGCAAGTTCGACTTCGGAGACTTTACTCTCAACCACTGGATGGACGGCATGGCCATTATGCACAAGTACCATATTGATGGTGGCCAGGTAAGTTTTGTGGCCAGGTGTGTTGTGAACAGGTGAGTGTTGTGGCCAGATGGCTGCTGCTGGGCCAGGTGGTTGTTGCACCAAGTGAGTGTTGTGGCCAGATGAGTGTGGTATTGCGATGGCCAGGTGGGTGTTGTGGCCAGGTGAATGTTGTGGCCAGGTGAGTGTGGTAATGGTGGCCAAGTGAGTGTTGTGGCCAGATGAGTGTGGTATTGCAATGGCCAGGTGGGTGTTGTGGCCAGGTGAATGTTGTGGCCAGGTGAGTGTGGTAATGGTGGCCAAGTGAGTGTGGTAGTGGTGGCCAGGTGAGTGTGGTAGAGATGGCAAAGTGAGTGTGGTAGTGGTGGCCAGGTGAGTGTGGTAGAGATGGCCAGGTGAGTGTGGCAGAAGTAGCCAGGTGAATGTGGTTGAAGTAGCCAGGTGAGTGTGGTAGTGATGGCCAGGTGAGTGTGGTAATGGTGGCCAGGTGAGTGTGGTAGAGATGGCCAGGTGAGTGTGGTAGTGATGGCCAGGTGAGTGTGGTAATGGTGGCCAGGTGAGTGTGGTAGAGATGGCCAGGTGAGTGTGGTAATGGTGGCCAGGTGAGTGTGGTAGAGATGGCCAGGTGAGTGTGACAGAGGTGACCAGGTGAGTGTGATAGAGATGGCCAGACGAGTGTGGTAGAGGTGACCAGGTGAGTGTGATAGAGGTGACCAGGTGAGTGTGGCGGCAGTGGTAACTAACACGTCATAGGTGGTACGACGGGGTGGCGTGATGGAGGAAGAAATGACTGTCCCTCACCCCCCTCCCCTAACCCCCTCCCCTCACCCCCCTCCCACCCCCTCCCCTCACCCCCTCCGGCATCTCACATCCTTGTCCTGCATCAGCACATGGTGAGGAGTGAGGCAGCGCTTCTCTCACTAGTCATGTGATTCTGATCCGTGTGTGTGTGTGTGTGTGTGTGTGTGTGTGTGTGTGTGTGTGTGTGTGTGTGTAAGTAATATGATTAAAAACATTTACTTTACCTTTCACGTTCATTAAATACTTCAGGTAAATTACTCTCACATACACCGGTAATTATCCTCATATATTAATACTCTAATTCTCCATCATTTAATCACCTGTAATTTAAAACACATCCACATAACATATTATTATAGAGTATTATAAACACGTAGAATAAAATGAACTCATAACATAGTAAGTTAGTCTAATGGTTGTTCATGTTGTTAACAGAGGTTTTAAAGTGAGTAAATTAGATCTGTATTTATGTACCTGTTAATAAAACCACAGCAGTTGACTACTAGTTTTTACCAAGGTTAAAAATATCACCTTACAACACACTAACTTATTGCTCTACCACACACTCGCTCTTACTCACCACCACACACTCGCTCTGACTCACCACCACACGAGAGTACGTTCTGTTTATAAGATATGTTTTTGTCCATTATCGACAAAAACAAGATGTTTTCCCAATTATAGAGGTAAACAAAAGACATAAATAACTGTTTTTCCAATAAAGATAAAACAAGACAAGTGTTCTAGGAATAAAAGTTACAAAAGACAAAAACAGGTGTGCAAGGTATAAATAATACGTCTTATATAACCAAGTTTGCAAGACATCAACCCGACATGAATTCTGATCAACACTTATCCTTCCTCCACCCCCCCCCCCCCCTGCCGTTCCTCCAGGTCACGTTCCGGTCAAAATACCTACGGTCGGATGCGTACAAGAAGGCGTGCCTCGCCCAGAGGCCCGTCTTCACCGAGTTCGGCACCCACTGTTACCCAGACCCCTGCAAGAACATCTTCTCCAGGATGTTCTCCCACTTCGTGAGTATTATGGCGATTGTCTGGGTATTTCTGGCACTTGCTGAGGATTTTCTGTGATTTTATTTTATTTTTTTTTTACTATATGCCAGGGGAAATCTGGGGAAAATTCTTGGGTCAGGGGAAGGTAGAGACTGTGGGTTGAGAGATAATATTGGTTCATGTTGAAGGTAGGATGGCCAGGGGAAGGTAGAGACCGGATTGGATGAGTAGACAAAAAACTATGATCCACGGAGAGAAAGAAAATGTAGGAGGATTGGTAAATTGTTAACTAATTGAGTGGTGGGCTGTGGTCGCCAACCCTCAGACCTTAGAATGGCTTCTTAATGTTATGGTACAACTTTTAGAGACTTTTGGGAATGTGGAGGAATAGAAAAGGATTTTCTGGATAAGTCTCCTGGATATTTCTACTATACACCATGTTTACGTCTGTCTCAGGTGTTCCTAGGTGTTGTCAGGTATCCTCAGGTGTTGTCAAGTGCTCTCAAGTGTTGTCAAGTATCCTCAGGGTTTATCAGGTGTTGTCAAATATTTCCAGGTGTTGTCAGGTACCCCCAGGTGATGTCAAGTGTTCTCAAATGTTCCCAGTTGTTGTCAAGTATACTCAGGAGTTGTCAAAGTGTTCTCAGGTGTTGTCAGGTATGTTCAATTACCCTGTGTCCGCCAGTATTCTCAGGTGTCCTCAGATCTTCTTAGGTGTTCTCAAATATCCTCAGGTGTTCGTCTGTTTGTGAGAGTCATGGGAGCTAATTGAGTGAGCTCATGGATACCACTTTTTGGGGTCACGTGAAGATTATCCCCCCGAAGATAAATTTACCCTAGCGCTAAACTAATCTGTCCTAACCTAACCTAACTTTACACCTAACCTAACACCTAACCTAACCTAAACTAACCTTAAACCTAACTAAACCTAACCTAACCTAACCCCCCAGGTAACATGAGGGTGTTTAATCATCAGGTGACATAAGCTAGGGGGGGCTAATCTTCACGTGGTGTTTTTTTTAAAGATAGGAATAACACTCTCGGTTTACTGACATTACGTAAGAGAAAAAACAAACTTGCAATATAAAAACAATGTCGTAAGTTATATTGTGTTTTTTAACCTTTTGATGTTATTTGATGACTTGGGACAAACAGTGCCCTTCAGGTGTGTGTGTGTGTGTGTGTGTGTGTGTGTGTGTGTGTGTGTGTGTGTGTGTGTGTGTGTGTGTGTGTGTGTGTGTGTCCAAGGTGAGGCAGTGTGGTTGAATTTGATCTATGTAAGTGTAATCCTAGTTCGGTAGTTAACATGGGAGAGAGAGAGAGAGAGAGAGAGAGAGAGAGAGAGAGAGAGAGAGAGAGAGAGAGAGAGAGAGAGAGAGAGAGAGGTCTCACAATAAACAATAGTACCCAAACACTCTCTATAGGGTCAGATTTAAGCTTTGGGACCTAGAAACTAAGCTTGAGTACATTGGAGGCTATGGAAACTGAGCTGGAGTGTAATAGAAGACCTGGAAACTTATTGTACCGACAGATCTGGAAACTTAAGCGTTAAAGTACTGGAAGATTAGAGTTATGTTACTGAAAGATATGGGAAGTTAGTGTTATGGTCATGGAAGATTAGATATATGGTGCTGGAAGATCTGGAACAATGATGATGATGATGAACAACGTAGAGAAAAATGATGATGATGATGGAGAGAAATGATGATGATGATGAACGTAGAGAAAAATGATGATGATAATGGAAAAAATGATGATGATGATGATTGAGAAAAATCCTCCTGCTGCTGCTGCTGCTGATGATGATGATGATGATGATAATGATGATGAT